>JBBPBX010010259.1:16170-28070 GCA_038048925.1 Garcialebias charrua | reverse complement strand
TATAGATATATATATAGATATATAATATATATAGATATATATATATATATATATACATATATATATATATATATATAGATATATATATATATACATATATAGATATACAGTATATATATAGTATATATACTGTAGTTATAAATATAGTTATTTTTTTATATAGATACCTATATTTATAACTATATATATATATAGTATATATACATATAGATACCTATATTTATAACTATATATATATATATATATTATATATATACACAAATGAAAGAGTGGAGATCAGGTGGTTCTCTATGGACTTTAGATGTTTGGACAAGCTGACAATCTGGAGAAGCTCCACATATTTATTGACCTGACCCACTTAAGTGAAGACCAGATCAGTCACCTGGGCCCTGCTTGCTGTTCTGTTGCCCTGAAGGCTGCAGGTTAGGAAGAATTTGGAGTTAATTAAGTTCTGTTTAATTTCTGTCCAGTTTTATTAAAAAGTTATTTAAATCAAACTAAGTACACAACAGAGTATTTAACATCAGGGTGGATGCTCAGTGCTTTATTTATGGTTATTTAAGTGCGTTATGTAACGGTTTGATGATCCTTGTCACATATTTATTTAGGTTTTTTGTGTATTTATTGTCTAAATAAATAAATAAAAAAGATTTTGTCGCTGTGTTCTTTCAAATAGAAAATTATTTCACTGCATGTTCATGAAGAATCATCAATTTAAATGTTTGCATGAAAACAGGGTGACTATGAGAACTGTTTGTTTTCATCAACTCCCCCTGTGAGCATCGAATCTCATTATGTAACAAAACCAGAATATGAACAAGTCCAGCTGTTTTCCTCTTCTTCGGACCGTAGGTCCCTCTGGGTGTAAATTCCTCGTCTGAAGACCATCGAGAATGTTTCAAAACGATGCGTAACACAGATAAAATGTCACACACTGCAGCAAAGTATTATAACATAACTTATTGAAAGGGTTATACATAATTTACGATACTTTATTACAAATACGCAAAGATTTGAGAAGGAAATAGTCGATCGGGTGACTGCGCCGACGCCATCTTAGAACTGTGTTTACAATGCATGCGCGTTCACGAGACAGGCCAAGCTGTGGAGGAGGAGCTAAGGAGGCGGAGTTTCAGGTCAGCCAGAGTGCAAGGGGGAGGAGGGAGAAGGGTTTCTGCTCGAAAATTTCCTAAGTTTCAGGGCTTTACAGAAACTGCAGACCGTGCCTTTAAAGTTGACAATCGTGTGTCGTAAACAGTATTTTCGTGTACAATTGTACTTTGAAAAACCAGACTTCTGGAGAATGATGTTAAAAATGCCAAGCCAATGTGCACATTCAAGAAAATGATCAAAACTGAATTGTTAATATATATATATATATATATTATATATATATCTGGGAGGAGACCCAGAGGAAGACCCAGGACGCGCTGGAGGGACTATGTTTCTCGGCTGGCCTGGGAACGCCTTGGGATTCCCCCGGAGGAGCTGCTCCAAGTGGCTGGGGAGAGGGAAGTCTGGGCCTCCCTACTTAGGCTGCTACCCCCGCGACCCGACCCCGGATAAGCGGAAGAAGATGGATGGATGGATGGATATATATATATATATATATATATATATATATATATATATATACATACATATATATACATATATATATATATATATATATACANTCCTCGACTTACGGCGGTCTCGACTTACGGCGTTCCGTGGTTACAACGCACAGCTCCATTAAATTATCTTTAAATTATTATTATTTTGAAATTTTTATTTTGAAAAGCCGAGTTACGCAGTTTCCGGCAGTTTCCGGTTAGCTGCGGAGGCTACAGCTGCCCTGTACACTCTAAAAAAGCTAAGGCTGGTCCTCTGGACATTCAAAAAACAAAACAAAACTTGTTGGAGCAAGCTGGACAGGCAGCAGCTGTGGAAAAGTAGCTGTTTTATGGACGGCGGTTTTACAACGTAAACAAATGCAGAATCCGGAGGAGGGACGGAGGAACGGAGGAAATGGCTTCACCAGCATTCCAGAGTAGGAAATTAACTATTTTTGTCCTTCATTATGGCTCTCAAATGTATGTGTTTTTTGACAATTATGTAGGATACAGTACTGTGTTAGGATAGGCCAAGTGCTTGGTAAGATACTGTACGTATAAGGTGCAGTTTGGACGTACGTTCCGACTTACGTTGAAATTCGGGTTACGACGCAGCGTAGGAACGGATCTCCGTCGTAAGTCGAGGACTACCTGTGTATATACAGTGTATATATACTGTATGAAGTAGCTTAATGTGTATTGTATTAGAGTTAGAAAAATTAGAATCTTTTTTGTTCTGTTACGTGAAGATTTTTTATTGTTTGAACTAATACATAGTTCCCATGTGACGTCACATCTGTGGGTTGTCCTGTTTGACCCTCCCACTTGTAGGTTTAGCTGCAGTTTGAGCGCATTCAAATGGATGTCCATTTTTCACGTTGTTTTTTTTGTTAATTTCTAATTAATTACAATGGTTACTTCGTGTTGTGTCAGTGGGTGTTCCAGTCGGGTAGACGTTTGGGCAACGCGCAGGTTTCACTCAATCAAAAAAAAAAGTAAACATGAAGGATTTATCTCATCGGAGGAGCTCACAGCTGCAGCTTGCAGCCCCAACTCTGCTTGGATCTGCTCTGAAGACATCTGCTTTTGGCCGGTAAACAAAATATTCTACATAAATCATTTTGTGAAACAATGTTAGAGTACAACTGTCTGTGTGTTAGAGCTGTTTTTTTTTTTCATTATTTAACGACACCGTCTTGCATGCTGTGGTTAGCTTAGCATCTCGCTAACGCAACAATGGCCTCCTCACGGTCCAAGCCGGTCCTCCGGACCGGCATGGAGACCACCCCAGTGGGGAAAGGAGGACTGGAGCCAAGTCGTTCGGGCGACGCGTCGGTCCCATGGGACGCGCCCCCGCAACCGCGATGGTTCCACGCCGTCTGACCTGAGCGAGGGACCCTCCGCTCCAGTGCTAACAACATGCTACGGTAACACTCAAAAGTGCTGGTTCTGGTCGTTCAGCTTGGTGTTTGTGCTGGCTGTGTGTTATTTTAGTTAAACCTTTATTTAGCTGGTTAGATATGATTGAGACAGTTTACACATCTTTTTTGGATTTAAAGCTGTGTTTAACTCCGACCACTGCCATTTTCTCTTGTTCCTTGGTGAAGCTGTGGTGGCTGTGTTTTTGTCCGTATAATTTGCTCTGGTTGTTCGTGTCTGCTTGTTCGCCATCTTTGCCTTTCTACTGCCTACAGATATGGTGCGGACGGAGCTATTGCGCAATACTGGGGCGTGTCTGGGAACTATGTATTGTTTGAAAAAAGGGGCAGATATAATAAGATTTGTTCTTCTTTCTGCTACCTTTCATTTTATATTTTGTATTCTTATCATTTATGGGATTGTTTTGTATTGTATTTTAAAATGAATAAATTGTATAAATAAATAAATAGATGCATGTATAAGACAACAACACAGAGACCATCCATCATCCATCCATCACCCATTCATCCATCACCATTCCATCCATCCATCCACCCATCATCCATCCATCCATCATCCATCCATCCATCATCTATCATCATCCATCTTCCACCCATCCATCCATCCATCCATATATCCATCCACCCACCCATCCTTCAATCAATCCATCCATCCATCTTCCATCCATCCATCCATACATCCATATATCCATCCACCCACCCATCCTTCAATCAATCCATCCATCCATCCATCCATCATCCATCCAGCCAACCATTATCCATTCATCCACCCATCCATCCATCCATCAATCCATCTATCATCCATCAACCCACACATCTTCCATCCATTCATCAATCCATCATCCATCCATCCATCCATTAAAGGCAAATGGACTGTACTTGTATAGAGCTTTTCTATCTTATCAAGAAACTCAAAGCGCTTTACGACACAATCTGTGCCCTCGTGCACTCATTCATGCAGCACTCTAAAGCCCCCGGTAGAGCTGCGCGTACTGCCTATACGCCTCTGTACGACGTACGTACGCTGTGGCAAAAGCGTAGCCCCGCGTAGCCCCTCAGGGCATGAACGCGCAAAGCTCTTTTTTTTACGACCGCGTACGCGATGCGCGGTGTCTGACCATAAACTTCCCCGGCGCCGGACTGTTTTGTATGTTACACAAATGAATTAAATTCCCCTTCTTCATCGCTGATCAGGACTTTTGTTTTGTTTTTTTGCCAAAAGTCAAGTAAAAGCTTCATCCTCCGTTCACTCCATGACTGAAATGAATGAATTCATGTCCTACCTGGCTGCGGGAGGTTTTAAATATTTCCTGGGGGGCTGTGGGCTGCAGGAAAAGCGCTCCCTGTTTTTTTTCCAATTTTATTAGTTTTTATTAACATATAAAGATAGAAAAGACCGCAGCGTGAGCAGCCGAGCGAACCGCTGCTCGTCTGGAGCAGAGCCAGCGGCTTGTCCCACTCGCTGTCAATCATTTCAGTAGGCGTGTCAGCAAGTGACCAATCAGCGACCTAAGTTTGTCCTGCTTCGCGTGCAGCTGATCAAATTACAACAAGGATTTGGAGCGAAAACGCGAGCATTTAACGTGAGAAAGAAAGCAGAGCTCTGCCAGTGAACGCGTACGCACAGAATGCGCACGTAGAGTGGCGTATAGGGAGGACGCTCAGCTGTGCCGGAGCCTTAATAGACCTATACAATGCTAATCTGAATATGTGGAGACTAATCAGAGCTTTATCACATTCATACACTGATGGGACACACATCAGAGGCAATGAGGGGTTCAATGTCTTGCCCAGGGACACTTCAACATGAGACTGCTGGTAGTGGATTCAAACCCTCAACTCTCACATTGGAGGACAACTGCTCTAACCACTTAGCCACAGCTGCCAATCCATTCATCTATCTATCCATCTTCATCCTTACATCATCCATCCATCCATCTATCATCCATCCATCATCAATCTATTCATCTATCCATCCATTAATACATCCACCCATCTTTCAATCCATCCATCCATCCATCCATCCATCATCCATCTATTCATCCAAACATCATCAAACCATCCATCATCCACCTAACCATCCATCCATCCATCCATCCAAACATAATCCATCCATCCATTTTCCATCCAGCATCCATCCATCTATCATCTTTCATCCATACATCATCCATACATCCATTCATCATCCATCTGTCCATTATCCATTCATCATCCATCCATCTACCCATCCATCATCCATCCATCCATCCACCCACCCATCCATCATCCCTCATCTATATCCATCCATCTATTCGTCCACCAAATCACACACACACACACATATCTATCTATCTATCTATCTATCTATCTATCTATCTATCTATCTATCTATCTATCTATCTATCTATCTATCTATCTATCTATCTATCTATCTATCTATCTATCTATCTATCTATCTATCTATCTATATATATATATATATATATATATATATATATATATATATATATATATATATATATATATATATATATATATATATATATATATATATATATATATATATATATATATATATATATATATACAGGTAGTCCCCGATTTACGAGCGAGATCCGTTACAACGAGGCGCTCGTAAACCGGAAATCTCGTAATTTGGAACGGCCGCCATTTCGCTCGTAAATCCGGAAATCCGCTCGTAAATTGGAACGGTTTTCGCTAGCGCGCCTAAAAACACTCTATTTTCATCTAAAAACTACTTTTGAGTGCATAAAAATGATCGGAAACGTGTGTTTATATGCTTAACTAGCTAACTGTAGTGAAAAAACACATGAAAACTCAGTATTTTTTTCGTTTTTTCCAAAAATGTGCAGCTCGTAAGTCTGGAACCTCGCAGATCAGAGCGCTCGTAAATCGGGGACTACCTGTATATATATATATATATATATATATATATATATATATATATATATATATATATATATATATATATATATATATATATATATATATATATATATATATATATATATATATATATATATATATATATATATATATATATATATATATATATATATATATATATATATATATATATATATATATATATATATATATATATATATATATATATATATATATATAATATATATATATATATATATATATATATATATATATATATATATATATATATATATATATATATATATATATATATATATATATATATATATATATATATATATATATATATATATATACAGTATATAGTTTTGTAGTATGACATTCTAACCTGTAGCATTTATTATCTTATTTGTATACTAATAATACTTTAATTTAGCTGCAAATAGGTAATGTGCAGTATTCCAAATAACTGTATGTACCAAGCATTGCAGTGTTGTCAGTTTGCCTGAAATATGTGGGTTTTGGTATCACCTTTTGTTGTTGTTGTTGTTGTTGTTGTTGTTGTTCTTCAAAGTCAACTTTATTGTCAGAACTGCAATATGTACAGGACATACACAGGATTGAAATTGCGTTTCTCTCAGTCCCTCGGTGCAACAGTAACCATTTAAACACTAAAACACTGAAACATTTAATAAACATAAGCATAAAATAGTAAAAGTGTAACACTGTCCTGAGTTTTTGCATAGTAGTATAAAAGTATGAAAATTTACACCAACACTAAAACACTAAACATTTAATGAACATAAGCATAAAATGAAATAATAAAAGTGTAATACTGTCCTGAGTTTTTGCATAGTAGTATAAAAAAGTATAAAAAGTATATCTATAAAATAAACTGAAGGTTCTAGCATTGACATTTGCAAAGAGTGGCAAAGCAGCATATGAGTTAATGTACACAGTATATGTATGAGGTAGTTGATGTTGGTATAGAGGCAAAGTGGCATATGCAGTAAGGCACATAAGGCACATTGGGCATCCTTAAATAAGGCTAGTCAGAGAATACTGTATATGTATCAGCAGTAGTGTAGATATAAAAGTAGTGTAAATGTAAACAGTAGTAATAAATGTAAACAGTAGTAATAAATGTAAACAGTATTAATAAATGTAAACAGTGAATGTAAACAGTAGTATGACTATAGGCAGTAATGTAATACAGCTACAGACAGGAGGTGGAACACCTGGAGAGCTGGTGCAAAGAGAATAATCTTCACATGAATGTGAAGAAGACAAAGGAGATGATTGTGGACTTCAGAAGGAACAAACACAACCATGCCCCACTGAAAATAGGTGGGTCTGCAGTGGAAGTGGTCTCCAGCTACAAATACTTGGGTGTACACATGAATGATAACCTCAGCTGGAGCAACAACACCACCAGCCTGATCAAGAAAGGTCATCAGAGACTCTACTTCCTCAGACGGCTGAGACGAGCTGGTCTGAGCAGCCCAGTCCTCACCTCCTTCTACAGGTGTGCAGTGGAGAGCATCCTGTGCTCCAGCATCAACGTGTGGCATGGAGGCTGCACAGTTGAAGAGAGGAAAGCTCTGCAGAGAGTGGTGAAGGCTGCACAGAAGTCTGTTGGAGTCAGTCTCCCCACCATCACAGACATTTACACCTCCAGATGCAGGAAAAGAGCCACCTGCATCATGAAAGACCTCACTCATCCAGCACACTCACTCTTTGCCCCACTCCCCTCAGGACGGAGGTTGAGGAGCATCAAGTGTAGAACCACTAGACTGAGGAACAGCTTCTACCCTGAGGCTGTTAGACTCATGAATAAATAAAAATAAAATAAAAAATAAACACTGCAAAATATCACATCATACTGATGCTGATCTGTTTTCTTGTTGCTGTGTTCATCTGTGTTCATCTGTGACCATCTGCTCATACAAACTCATGTTCGTGCTGCTGTTTATTCCCACTATATTAGGCTTAGTGTATTACTAGTTGATGTTTTTCTTAGTTAGTTCTAGATGTTATTACTGTTTTTCTCTTTCATTTGTTGTTGGATGTAACTGGGACCTCGTGTACATAATCTCGTTTTCATCACATGTACCACATGCGGTGCAAATGACAATAAAGACTCTCTGACTCTGACTCTGACTCTAATACAAACATTAGTGCAAAATATGAGAAGTAGTGCAAACTGAATGAGCACATGACCGAGAGTTGTTGTTGTTGTTACAATTATTATTTTAATGACACAATATATCTACATTCAACTGAAAAAAAACCTGGAAAAAAATGTGTTCTAAAATTAATGAAAAGCAGATTTTGTTTGGCCTGCATCTTTTCTTTGACATGTGCTTTGTAGAATTGTAGTATCCCCGTTCGTTCCTGATTCCTGTCTTTTTTTTTTTGTGTGTCTTGGTGTCAGTTTACCTGAGCAGCACAAAGGCAGTGTTTGCTTGTTGACACGTGTCTGCTAAAAGGTAAGGTGAACATCTGCTTCCTGTCACGAGCCTTCATATGCTTGTTTTTACCTCAGCCTGCTATAAAAAGCCACCACTGGCACTACATTCAATCTTCCAATACCCCCCTAAAAATGAGTAAATGCATTGGAATGAAATTGAAAATGAACTTTCAAAGATGTAAAAGGAGTTGGGATCAAATGTTAATTAACTCCACTTAACTCCAGTGTTTTTAGCTCAAAGGCCACCCAGGACTGATTTCTCTTTCTTTAGAGTCAGAGCTGCTGCAGAGATAAGTGCATGGAGTCTATGGTCCATTATACCTCTGCTCAGTTAATCACACAACTGTACACTCTCAGCTTCATATCTCAGACTTTATAAACATCTCCCTAAGCAATCTCTAATGGAATACAATCACTATCCATGGATGGGGTAGCAGTTTAACTAAATATTTCACATAAAAATTCTGAGAAGGCTCCATCTGTAGGCTGTTTATGCTGTCAAGTAAAGCATGAAAACATATTAGATGAACTAACCTAAATTCATAGTTCAGTTCTTTAAAAGTATGATTGTTTCAAAAGGTTATGAACAATTATTATCTTACCTACTGTAAATAATTTGAACAACCTGTTTGGACAACCTGTGTTGTGAAATCAGAGTTTAATTCTGTTTAATTCCTCAGATTATTGCTGATTGGACTAATGAGGGAACAGCTAGACTGAGCTGAGTCAATAACAAAAACATTCCTGTCATTTCAAAACAAAATAATAATAATAATAACATCAAAAATCTATGTGGAAATTATGCAAGCAATTCTGTTTAAGAAAAATGTGTTTTCAAAACTATCTGGAGTCTGGTAGATGAGTTCCTAAACGGTATCTCTCTTAATTTAATCTGTTCAAATAGTTTTAGAAAACATGCATAAATATTTATCATTACCGGTAATATCCTTTCTGCAAATTCTCACTTAGAAAAATGTCTCATTTATTGATTTACATGGTTTTAAATATGAAACAACACCTGTTGTTACTTTGTACATTGTTTTGTATAACAAAAATAGCAAGTGAACATTTTTTCCTGCTCTATATTTCATTCAATAATTTTTATTTTAGGGATTATTTAAAGTTAACATCCAGTTTCAGATAAGTATTTATTGATTGACTGATGTGAATATTTTTGTTTTCTCTTTATTAAAAAAAAAACACATGACAAGAATAAAAAAGGCAATTATTGAGTTTGGAAACATTATAATGATCATACATTTCAACCTTTATTTAGGCAGGTTAATCTCATTGAGCCTCGAGGACTCATTTACAAGAGAGACCTGTCTACAAACTAAAGAATGATGACAACAGCAACAGTAGAATTTCCTTGAACAATCAACAACAGACAATCATAAGAGAGGCATCAATATTTTTTGAACAAGTTAAGACAAAGATATCAAAGTAGCAAAACAGACAGATTATAAGGCAGATGTAGACAATCAAAAACAGGAACATGTCTGCATTGGTTTTTGCCAGGATTCCAACAGATTCTTAAAGCCATTTAGAGGAGTCAAGGTCGAGAGCTTCAGATCTTTTTGGATATTCCAGGAAGCAGGAGCGGAGTAGGAGAAGCCCCTTTTGCCAAGCTCAGTTCTCACTGACGGAACACTGCGGGTAATCATGTCCATCAAATCATCATTAATAAGTTGTTGGGAAACATACATAAGAGAAGGAACAAAATTAAATTTAAGTATGACCAAATACAATTATAATAAATATAATATGCTCAATTATGCACCATTACCAACCAAACATGAGTTTTATATCATTAAATAATGTTTGTACTTATTTGTTTATTCTCTTTACTTGCCTATTGAAATCAACTTCTTAAAACTTTAGATTTTTTTAAGCTTTATGTATGTTTTTCTTGTGCTGTTTAGTCTTTGATAATGGATTAAAGCTGCAACATTCTGCATTAAATCCCAGCCTCCACCCAGTTTCATTAACTTTATTCTATGAAATCACATTACTTAGGTGTTGCAGACTGCATTAATGCTTTTACCATCATTTAGGTGAACAACACAGTTCCTGCCCGCACTGCTCGTGTCTCAGTGCAGCTGTAATATCTGCTTGTTTTTCTTCAAAGGGGGGGAAAAAGACAAGTGCATTGAAATATTTTGATTGTTTGAACCTCACACCAGTGTAATTTTGCATTAGTGTGATGCAATTACATCATTTTACATTTTAATATATACAATCACTCTATTAAAATACAATATAACACGGGTCTATGAACAATGCTCTATAAGCAATAAATCAAACCATGACAAAATCACATTATATTTAATCTAATATGAGCTCTACCTTAATAATATAAATGACATCTTTCTCTAATTTAATTGGCACAAGCTTGGTGCATACCGCTAATATAATTCTGAATTTCCATATTTAATGATGCATGCTTTTCATGGTGAATTTTACTTAGAAAAATGTTGCCTTTAATGAACCTTATAAAGCCTCTAATAGGCATAATCTAAGCAAATATAACTTCTTTACACGAAAGGTTTTAAGAACAATTTTGCAGAGTGCAATAGTGAAAGTACGTGAAGTCAAAGGGGAAACAAACATATTTATTAATAAAGGTAGAATGAGCAAGATCGTAATTCTAAACGCAGCAGACTGTTTTCAGGGCTACGTGCTTCATTAATCCTGAGACAATAAATTTTGTTAGACAAAAAGCTGAAGCATATAAGGATGAGCATTTTGGTAAACAGTGTTTTTTTTAACAATAACAAAATCATGTAATAGTTATATTAATATCATTAGGATATAAAGTAATAATACTTGTACTGTATATTCTACAGTGTTTTTGTACTGAAGCTCGCAGGTTCTTGTTCAAATTATCCCCTAATCCCCTAAAGAATAAAAAAGTGCATCGAGAAATCTGTAACGTGGATGTGTTGTGTTCAGGATAAAGATATGATTTCTACAGAAAAGTGTTCAATGAAGTTCTGCACTGGTTGAGTGGACAAATGTGCTCTCCCGGGAAACCGTCTGTGCATTGCGCCTGAATGAAACTTGTGCTGTTACATCTCTTTTCTCCTTTTCCTGTCATATTTCTTCATTCCTTCCTCCTACATGTCTTTGCGTGATTGCAGCTACAGTGTGCGCTCTCAGGACATGATTACCTGCAATGTTCCGTCAGTGAGGACTGAACTTGGAAAAAGGGCCTTCTCCTATTCCGCTCCAGGGGCCTCATGTACAAAGACTTGCGTAGATTTCTTACTGAAAAGTCACGTACGGACAAATCCAGAAAAGTGTCCACGCACAAAAAAATCCAGATTTATCAAACTGTGCGTACACCGGAATCCACGCACATTCCTTATGTACAACACAATCAACGTGGAATTCAGCGCACATGAGAGAGTGGCCGACTCCGCCCTTGACACGCCTCCGTATGAATATGCAAAGTCATTCAAATATGCCATGCACGACAGGAATGTCGTCTCTGCTCCATTGCAAATC
>JBBPBX010010258.1:38444-53341 GCA_038048925.1 Garcialebias charrua | reverse complement strand
TATATATATATATATATATATATATATAATAAATAAATTAAATGTCACATTTTTGTCATCTGTGTATGTTCCCATACTTGACAGATGAAATTGGTCTCTGCATTTAACCCAACCACCACCAGGTGGTGCAGTGAGCAGCCGTAGTCAGCGCCCGGGGAGCTGGGGAAAATAGATGTGCACTCATAGACACCCCAAGGTGTGCCGTGGCCGGGGTTCGAACCTGGGTCCTTCGGAATCCCAAGTCCGATTCCCCTGCCACTACACCATCTTGGCCCCTATGGCAGGTGATCCCACACACCCACTACACAGCTGCTTCAGACTGCTGCCATCAGGGAGGAGACTGAGGAGTCTCCAGGCTCGAACCAGCAGACTGAGAGACAGCTCTGTTCATCAGGCAGTCAGGATGCTAAACACTCTGCCTGCTCTGCCCCCCCTCCCATTTGAACTGCCTTAACACTAAAACTTTCTCACACATTACCACACAACACAAAGATTTTAACACTGGACTCTGTGTCATCAAACGGGTTATTCACTAAACTCTCGGTCATGTGCTCATACAGTTTGCACTACTTCTCATACTTGCACTAATGTTTGTATTACATCACTGCCTATAGTCATAATACTGTTTACATTCTCTGTTTACATTTATTAATACTGTTTACTTTTATTACTACTGCTTACATTTAATTACTACTGTTTACATTTACACTACTCTAATATCTACACCACTGCTGATACATATACAGTGTGCTCTGAACGGTCTTATTTAGGGATGCCCAATGTGCCTTACTGCATATGCCACTTTTTGCCTCTATAACAACATCAACTACTACCTCATACATATACTGTGTACATTAACTCATACGCTGCTTTGCCACTTTGCAAATGTCAATGCTAGAAACCTTTAGTTTATTTTAGTTATACTTTTTATACTCTTTTTTTATACTAGTATGCAAAAACTCAGGACAGTATTATGTTCATTAAATGTTTAATGTTTTAGTTTTAGAGTTGGTGTAAATTTTCATACTCTTATACCACTATGCAAAAAACTCAGGACAGTGTTAGTTTTACTATTTTATGCTTATGTCTATTATTATATGTTTCAGTGTTTCAATGTTTAGATGTTTACTGTTGCACCGAGGGACTGAGAGAAACGCAATTTCGGTCCTGTGTATGTCCTGTACAGTACATATTGCAGATCTGACAATAAAGTTGACTTTGACTTTGACTTGACTAAGAAGCATCCCAGGACAGATTACTGAATACATAGAAAAGTCTACTCATTTGGACCTGAATGCTGAACAATATACTAAACAAACCTCAATCAGGCAAAAATAAAACAGGCCTCAGATCCAACAATCTAGCAGACCTTCTAACAAAACTGACCTTTTGATAGAAATTCATCCATTCCTCTTAGACCTTTTTCTCTTCTCTTGCCATAAGTACAATGGGGAAGAAAAGTTCTAAAAAGATAGAGAAAGACCCACAAATGTTGCAGAAGACTCAAACCTCTCCATCTACACTCCACCCCATCCTACGGGAGCTAAACTGCAACCTCAATTGGAATCCATATTCTCTTCTTTGGCCTCAACAATAACTTTTTAAGTAACTTAGCAGGAAACGGGAAAGATATTTTCTATTACAAACAATAAAACTGAAGTTAAATGTACTTATTTCATGGCTTCATACCAGCCATCATCCATCCATTAAGGTCAAACTTAACCTAATATCATGACCTGTCTAATGTGTTGAACCCATGTGCAGGAAGGCAACAAGTAACTCCAAAGGTAAGAGGAACAGTTTGTTTTAAATAAAGTTTCATTCAAACTTTATTTAGTCTGGTTAATCTCATTGAGCCTCGAGGACTCATTTACAAGAGGGACCTGTCTACAAACTAAAGAATGATGACAACAGCAACAGTAGAATTTCCTTAAACAATCAACAATAGACAAACATAAGAGAGAAATACAGATTTTTTAAAAACAAATTAAAACAAAGATATCAAAGTAGCAAAACAGACATGTAGAAAATTCAAAAACAGAATACAAAGTAGAACAAAATGCTGTCAGGGCAGCAAACTTACTTTTAAGGACATGAAGGGAGACAGGACATGAAAGCCTTTAGGGACAATTCACAGACAACTGACAAAAAGCAAGGATGCTGAATATATGGAGACATTGATGAGGAAGAAAGACAAACACTTGAGGTGATGATTAGGATGAAGGACGGGTGTGACAGGAGCAAAACACAATGAAGAGAAAACACAGGGGCATGCTGGAGGGCACAAAACACAGAAAACCCCACAACTCATGTGATGTATAAACATTTTTAGGTAGAGATATATAAAAGTTGTGATTAAAGTTTTCCACATTACCCGTCTCTGTTATCCATCATTCCAGAGTGGGAAGTTCTCTGGACGTTAATGCTAAATTTCTTGCACAAACATACTAAACACTGCCAAAAATCAGAGGAATTCTCCTCTTGACTCGTGTTTCAACTGATTTATTCAATGGACTGATTCAATGGAGTCACTGAGATACTATAAACTCCACTAACCTTTACATAAACCCACTTAAAACCTTAGCTTATCTAAGAAACAGTGTGCCATCACAAAAAGACCAGTGCTCGGTCCTTGTATGGACAACTAGTCTTAACAAATAGGTGATCATACTTAATAAGGTGCAAAAATGTTAATAAAACTACCCCCACTCTGATACATAAATTGTAGAGAAATATAGATGTAAATAGGAAATAAAGATAAACAAAACTACTTAGGCTGCTACCCCCGCGACCCGACCCCGCGACCCGACCCCGGATAAGCGGAAGACAGTGGATGGATGGATGGATGAAAACTACACATAAAATGCATCAATGCCTCTCACTGTTGCATGTAAACTTCTGTGTGCTAATGTCACAGCTGCCATGATGTTCCCTGGAGGCAGATGTTCTGAGTCCGACATCCACATTCAATACGTGTGTAAGTGTGTTACAGATTTTCTCATAATGTTTATTTAAATATTTATCTTGGCTTGCATTGTGGTAATGTGCATTCCTTCAAGTTACAGCAACTCAAATTATTGTGTCCAGGTTTTCTTTTGTTCTTTGTTTTCCACATGAGAGATGGAAAGACTTCACACCACAAATATGAAGAAAGAAATGTGCTTCTGCTTGAGCGAAGTCTGGAACAGAGCTACATGAGGATGAATGTTTGATGAAGCTGACTTTGTCTCTCGACACACACTGATAAAATGTTTATGGTCAAATAAGAAGAGGCCAATGTCCAAAGCGTGTGCATATAAATATATATTTAAATAAATACATGTCTTCACATTGTGTGGTAGTACAAGTCATGTATGTGTTTAGGATGTTTGAATTCAGTAGGAGCCAAGATGGTCTAGTGGCAGGGTTTTTGACTACGGATCCGAAGGTCGCGGGTTCGCGCCCCGGCCACTACCCAGCTTGGGGTGTCTATGAGTGCACACCTATTTCTCCAGCTCCCCGGGCGCTTTCGGGCTGCTCACTGCACCACCTGGTAGGTGGTTGGGTTAAATGCAGAGACGAATTTCGTCTGTGTATGGGAAACATACACAGATGACAGGAATAGACATTATTATTATTATTATTAAAGTGGATATAAAGTATGCATGATTGTCTCAAGAATAATAAATACAGTACATTTAAAAAGGTAAGCAAAAAACTGCTGTAAAAATAAATTTACAAAATGTTTGTAAAATGATAACCTGGCTAAAGGGAAAAAAAATAATTCAAAGGAAAAACATTTTATTATTGGATCTCAGCAAATCGACAAAAAAAGTTGGGTTTTGTTTTCAATAAAATGCTTAAATGTTTTGTTTTTAGAATGTCCAATCAGCCTCATGCACAAACCGTTCGTACGCACAGATATGTGCTTATCCTGTGCGTACGAGTGATTAAGGATCATTTGTGGCATCCAACACTGTTTTCGTATCCTACGAATTTATTCAGATACGAACAAAATCTACGAGTGGTCCAGACCTGTCGTATATTTTAGGAGCGTCAGTCTGCTGTCATCCAGACGGATCTTCTCCACGAATAACTTCATATTTCGTTATTTAGAAAATATTTAGAGTTTAAAAACAATTAAATGCAACCACATTGGTTTAATTAAAGCGGCTTCAACCCCCCCCCACCCCACGTCCACCACCCTGCGCCACCCGCGCGTGACCCCCCGCGCCACTCATGTCGACCACCTGTGCCACGCAACGCGCCCCACGCAACCACGCCACGCGCCCCCCCCCGCCACTCATGTCGACCACCTGTGCCACGCAACGCGCCTCGCGCAACCATGCGCGCCACTGTCGACACACACACACACACACACACACACACAGCACCGCAGAGAAAAAGCGAAACCAGCTTATTCAGTCGTTTCATGTCATGTTTTATTTAAGCTGCCTGTTGACTGCGGGCGCACTGTCATCTGTGTTCTGAGTGTGGATCATCGCGCGTCTTGCAGTCAGTCTGCTCATCCATCTCGCAGACTGACCACCTCCTGTCCGTGCTGCGGCGAGACGTTTGTTTGAAGCCATTTTCAGATCAAACCATTTATTCTTGATTTCTGATACTGTACGACCCACGGGACACACAGCATGCACTACAATATTAATATGAAGTTAACTGTAGTTTCGAGACATTTTAAAATGCTTCTGTTCAAAAACACATCCGACACTTGCGGGGGGTGGGGGAGGGGAGGGCAGCGGTGCGCTCTTCTGAATAAGTGAAACTATAATGTAACACAGTACACTAAAATTAGAGATATTTGACCATCCGACACCTGCGGGGGGGGGGTAGCCACAGCGCCACTGAGAGCAGATCTCCGAACGCGTGAAGTTCTCCTTTTACTTCATGAGTTTGAATGAATGGACACTTCCTGCTGTCAGAAGGCAGGAAGCGTGGCCTTATATGGTGTTATGAGGGGTGGGAATTATGTAAATTACCCTCACGCGAGCACGCGCAGGTGAGTAGAACAGGTGGAATTCATCACCTTTAAGCAGCCCGTTTACACGCTTTTCCTGTGGATAGAAGACTTTGTTGGTTCTGACGTGGCATGTTCGTACGAACGCTTCGTACGAACAAAAGTAGGAGACATATAGGATAAGAATAAGAACATTTTCGTGCATGAGGGCCATTATTTCGTTCATTCATTAAATTCTTTCAGTTATGAGATTAGACATCTACAAAATTGTCAAGTAAAGCATGACTTCTAATCATACTTTAAAGTTATTCAGAAGCCTACAGCTCAAAATAATTCAAAATCAAGAAAAATAATTACTTTTGCAGTCAGAAATTAAATATTAAAATTATATATTTCCCTGCAAGTGGCTCTTACAGCAGACAAAAAATAAAAAAATAACACTACAGTGTGTGAAAGTGAAAATATAGCTCAGTGTGTATTTTGAAATCGTATTAAATTACATGTCTGCAAGCAAGACCTCGAGGATCTTGAAGTCATAGCTTTTGAAAGTTGAAGTTGCTTTCTGGTTTGCAGTAGCGACTGGAAACAGCAAAGTTCACTGATGTCAGTAAATACAAAGCATATAAGTCTAGTCAGATGTTTTTATTCAAACAGTAGATGAACAAATATGTTGTCAGCATCAAGATTCTCAATGTAAGCCAGGAAATTCTCATTGACAATCGTTGTTCCAATTCCCAGCCATGACATGCTAATGGCCATTTGAGAGAGTATGTAATCTAGTGGGTCATTAATCTAAACATGCTAGTCGTTGCCCTCATGTATGAAAGTTCAACAAAGGCAATGTCAACTAATGGATAGCTGTGTCAGAAACATGAGTACCCAAGCTTCTTCTTCTTTCCCTCCTCGGGGATTGCTACAGCGAGTAATCCTCTTCCATCTCTTTCTGTCCTCAGTCCAACTACCACAATATATTTCTAGCTGCATCTGTATATCTCCTCTTTGTCCTTTTCCTGACAGCTGTGTTTCAATCATATTGGTTTATTCGGGTAAATGTAAAAGTCGCACTTTGCACAAATAAGTAAGCACTTAATTTATTATCATCGGCTGCCAAGCTAGAGTTACCCCTGACAATAAGAAAGTTGATTATGAATATTGACTACATTAATGATTGTAAAAAAAAGGATATATTATTCAAGCACTAGGTTAAATCAGAAGCTGGCGTCTGTTTATGCTCTTCTCCTAATACAATCTGTTCTCCCTCGTGTAAACAATTTCTTCCTGGCTTTTACTTGACGTCAACTTAGAATATCTTATTCTGAAATCAACCAGGAACTGCCGCTATTTCTGCCATTCAAAGCGGAAGCAGAAGACGCTGAAAGGTAACGTCTAAGGCTGGTCTGCCTTCTCTTACTGGACCTAGACTGATCGTCTTGCAAGGTAAAGAGTCGTCGATGTTTCCAGCGTACCTGTTGTTCAGCTGAAGAGTCGCATGGAAAGTGTCATTCTGGTTGAACTTCATTCATTCACCTAGTCATAATGACTTCCCTTCTTTTCTTTTCCTTCTCAATCTAAAACCTCTCCTTATTTTGCCAGTAATAACTAAGCTAAAGAGCCTCCAGAAATAAGTAATATGCCATCTCATTACTTGTTTTCTGTTGCCCATAATTTAAATCTGCTGACAAGTAAATTATAGGAATCTGATCGATCAATCACTGTACATGTTATGTGGTGTAATTTTTAAGATTTGTTGAATAAATGATTAATCTCCTGGTGAATCAAATATAATTCACGTTTCATGCGATTTTCATCTCATCATCTCGCACAAACTCATCTGTTTAATCCTGAAAAAGAAGAGAATCCGTGAATTACCATTCTCACCTTGAACGAGTGTTGAATCAGTAATTAATTAAAGTAGAAGTGTGTCAGGTAACTCTGACCACGTCTCTTACAATACCAACTGTCCAACAGTCTTAAGGTTATCTTATATGACTGGACTGATTGACAAATCATTGATCTACACAGGGACAATAGACACAAGACTAATGGAAGTAATCATTGTTCATACATGTGCTTGTGCTCCCTATCTGTTGTTGCACACAACTTCTGGCTTTTGAATATATGACTGAATGTTTAAAGTCAAACAACAAACACATCTAAACTGCTTATGGATGTGTAGGTTAAAATTGGGTAAAACAATATTTAAAAGTGAACGTTATTCATAAATACGAATCTAGACTTCAATTTTACATAAATAAATTTAGCTAAATTAAGAAAGAATAAATGAGTGCACCTTGTGTGAAAAATGAACCTAATAATTCAACTCTTTGAACTAAATGGCCACTATAACATGTTAAAATGTTCAAATTGCATCTATTGCTCACTTGTAATTTTTAAAATGTAGTGGCAAACCATGAGTGTAAGAGCTTTGCCTTCTGTTAGAATGTCATTTTATCATCTTATCAGATATTTTTGTTGTAGACAATGGGTCCTGGTAGGTTACCATACCATACCATACCATACCATTTTATTTATAAAGCACTTTAAACAGGAACAAGTCCACACATTAATTTAGATTTGTTTTTTATATTCCAAACCTCTCTGACAAGGCGGAGTTTCCCACTTTGTATCGATCAAGTATGACAGTTGACTTATGGTGTGTATTTTTACAGTCACCAACAACAACCTAAATATAAATGCCAACCCAACACTAAACAGAAGCACCAACAAGAACAAACCATCCAAACATATAACCTGGAAAAAGTTGACTCATTTTGGTCCCAATATTATCTAGAAGATCCTGAAACTCATAGCCTCTTACATTCATGTACAACATGTAATTGTCACGCCTGGTAGATATTAATATCATTCGGTGCACTGCTGGTTGTTCTGGTTCTGTTCTGGTTCTTCTATTGGTATGTGAGTTTAAGTTTGTCTTGGCTGCCTGTGGGTTTAGGTTTGTCTTCACTTCGAACCGGTCTGTTATCATGGCAGCTCTGATTAGTTCCGATCAGCTGCACCTGTTGCTGCCCTCTTTATAAACCAGACTCTCACATGGGTGTTTGCCAGATAGTTGAAAACAGTCCTCTGTAAGTAAATATCACACGCCCGTTCCTGTCCTGTTTCCTGGTTCACGTATCCTCGCCTCTTTGCACTCCTGGTTTCCTGACGCCTCGCCTGCCTGACTTTTCGCCTCCTGCTCTTCCCTCTCGGACTGACGCCCTTCGGATTTGTGCCTTAGACCTTCGCCTGCCTCACCACGTCTCTTTGCCTTCTCCTGTTGGATCTACGCTCATCTGCTTCTTGGCTATCGACCCTCGCTTGTTGGATTACCCACTACCTCACTTGGATTACGTCACGGATCCTTTGCTGCGGCCGGCTGCCCCCCTCACTGATATCAGCCCCTCCTGCAGCGAACCTGCTCAACTGGGACGACTCCATTCACTAAAACCCCCTTCCACCTGAACCTGCTCAACTGGGACGACTCCATTCACTAAAACCCCCTTCCACCTGTGTGAGACGGTTAGTGGTTGCTCCTCCTTGACTGTTAAGAGTTTCTTTTTGTCATCAGCCTGACCACTAACCACTCTCTTCTCACCAACAGACTTGTTCCAGCCCGAGCTCTCCGTGTCAACACCAGAACACGTCTTCCCTTTAAATAAAAGCTTGTTTAAACGGTCCTACTGTTGTGGTGATTTTGGTCCAGCCATTTGGGGGTTCGTTACTGTAATTTCAGCAATTCACACTGAAACTCAAAAGTAACTTACATAACTTACTGCTTCTGTAAAATTAAACAGGTAATAAAACCAAACCATAGCTCTAATATTGATAATTATCAAACCTACTTTGCAACTACTACTTTGTATCAAACCTACTTTGCTAAAATTATAGCTAAAGATCGGGGTACAAATTGGCAAAAGTATGATTGGTTATTTTGCCTGTAAGGATTACCTGTGTGATTATGCACCATTGTTACCATGAAACACTAGACTTTCCTCCACATGAAAAATCTATATAACCTGTGCACAATACATCTTAATATGTTTTCTGTTTCAAGTATGCTGCTGTATCAAATATTTTATTTAAATAAGCCAGCTTTCAAATCCTATATCATGCTCTTAACATTTGTGCCAGAATATATTCTGATATCTTGCTGTTTGTGTGGTGATATGTGTGATCACAATGGTTTAAACCATCAGTTTGCAGTAAAGCTACCCTACTGGCAATGCTGACATTTTTGAGTATCTGTGCATTTCTAAAAAGGTTTTTGAGGAGGCAGAGAACAGGGTTAAGGGTGAGCTGCAAGGGATGAGATAATAGGATAGACATGCCTGTTCTGTTTGATAACCTTTTGAGCTCTTCCTTTTTTTTTCTCCTCTTCCCATGATTCACAAATGTATTGTGTTTGTTGGGTCTTATGCGAGCAAGTGAGGAAAATAAAGATAGATGCAAGGTTTGCCTCAACTCCTTTGCTATGTTTATGATAATGGAAGTGATTAATCCATTTTAATCCTTACCAAACCCTTTAAATGTATGCAAACTATATAAATACACAGTACTTGAACAAAACAGCAAACACAAAATTGTACTTTGTATAACAACATCAGTGATAGAAAGTTAAGGTTTTTTTTTTTAATCCATTTATAGGTCTCTAGACACACATACTGTATAGCTGATATATTATTTATGTTATGTACATAATGTTTTCTGGATATTTTTTTTTTTGTCCTTTCTTTTTGGGGGTGGAGGGTATTGTACTTTTATTGTGGCAATATGTGGTGCCTACTATTTTAATCTCTACAGGGCTACATTTTTTCACAATAAAGATTTTATTTGTTTTAAAGGAGCTTGGTTTGAGAAACACATTTTAAGAAAAATAATGTTTTTACATAAATCTTTTGAGACTCTATGTGAGTTTAATCATTGAGCAAAACGAGGTGTAGAAATATTCCCAAGTTCACATTCCTTACATGCAATGCAAGTTCTGCTTTAAAAGTTCTGCTGGTCAACTAATCAGGCATCCTAAATGCTTTTGTTTTGTAACAATAAATGGTTGCAGAATGTTTTACATCATGAATGTTTTTTTTGTAAAGTTTGAATGACTACGCTAATAGTTTTGTTAGCATATTCTCTACATATTTTGCCCTTTTTTGGCATTTAGAGCAGTCTCTCCTCATCAATTCATTTTCTTTAGCTACTTCTCCTTTCCTCATCACAGGGATTGATGCATATTTCCAGCAGTCTTTGTACCAGAGGTGTGGTACACCCTGGACAGGTTGCAAGACCATCACAGAGCCACATAAAGACAAACAAGACACACAGCCATTCACTCTTTCACCCACTCCTACGGACAATTTTAGAGCTACCACTTAACCTAATATGCATATTTTGCTCTGTGGGAGGAAACCGGAGTACCAGGAGAAAACTCACAAAGGACACGCAAATCTTCCCCCGTGAAGACCCCAGGCCAGGGGGTGATCCTGTGACCTTCTTGCTGAGAAGCAACAACTCAAACTGCTTTATCGCCCCAGTCTCTTGTTCCATCTTTGAAATATTCTGTAGTAAAATATTTTCAACATACTCAAAGTAAGTTTCATAGAGGGAAAAATAATGAAGTCAGTTTTACATATTTATCAGATTTTATGGAAATTACTGTAAAAACAAACAAACTGGTTTACTGACAAATGCAAGAACTCAAAATGAGAACAAAGTCTTGTATTCTCGACTCCAGATTTTTTTTTAGTTATTACAGAAAAACACAAGAAAAAAACGTTTTATATTTAAAAAAAAGAACACAAGATTTAAAGTAAAGAAGTCTTGATTTTTATTTAAGGAGGTGCATAGTTTTCTATGAAATTTAAAGGTTGATTAGTTCATTTGTATAATTTAATAACTTTATAAATAATTTTGGAAATGGGTATCTAACTAACTGCATTGTGTTCGAATTTTTTTATATCTAATTTTCCTCAGTATAGTGTTTTACTATCCCTCCAATAATTGTAGTTTTTCCCATTTTTCAAATATTTTTCCATCAAAGTATTTTGATTTAAGATCTGTCTAATAATTTATGAGCAGAATCGTCTGTCTGTAAAGCATCATTATGGGATGGATGAACAGTAAAAGTTGGCAGCACGTTAAACATTTTTTTAATTTATGGAACTAACCTCCTGGAAGTGGGAAATGAATCAACCCCAAGGGAATTTTATCACCACACTTAACCCTGAAAACTGTGAATTATCACCTGACAGCCGATAATTTATTCATGCAGAAGCTGTCAGACTGGTAAAAAAGATCAAACAGAAGCAAGTAAAAAAAAAACTTATAGAACAGACAATAAGATTAAAAAAATATTTTTTTACATTAATTAAATTGTGCATTACTTTAGTGAACAAAAACTATTGTATAAAATTTTTGGTCATAACAGCAACATTCAAGGGGCATTCACCTGAAAAAGTGTAATGATTCAAAATCATTTACTTTATTTCAGCTCTTTTTCTGAATGTTTTTGTTTGAGGACACAAATGTATGCATTTTGTTAGCCCAAATCAGAGTTTGTACATATTGAATATAATTGGTCAGATAGAAAGTATCCTGTGTCAAAAGACAAAAGTTGTGGCATACTTGCAAACATAACAACATACAGAATAATATCCTATCAGATACGGGTAATTTATTAACCAACATATTGATGCATTAGCAATAATTTTGAAACAAGCGCTTGTAGATTTTAAAAAAATGTATTGTAAAAAAAAAATACATAAAGTAGTAAACAAAGTAAGAGGTATGTCTAATAAATCAAAAGTATTGTTGTGGATTTAGTCAAAGAGAATGTATGTGACACATTAGTGCATTTGACATACACCAGCATTAATCGGGAGATTTCAGACATGATCTGGGAACAGGATGCAATTAAACTGAGATGCTGACTGTGTCACAGCATGGTCACAGTGCGGCTCCATGTTCATCCTTCTGACTTGTTAAATCAAAGAAAGAAAAAAAAGAAATCAACAGTAATCTAACAGAGTACAGGCTGTTAAGCAACATGTGGACTGGACAACTGTGGAGCATCATTTTCCACTTCTCCCTCTCTGTGTCCTTGTGTGAGTAAAAATACATGCTGTATCCTGCCCTGAGCCAATTACTGAGACCTGAAGCAGCTGCACCCCTGGCATGGGGTGCAGCCAACTGTAGGTTGTTACCACTGGCACCATGGCCACTGGTGTACCTTTTTAAATCTGAATTATCCAGTAGGCAGGACTTTTAAATGGCTCCATACTGCCTTAAAAGTGATTGATTTTCTTTCCCATTGCCAGAAGCACCGTTACCCTCCCTCTACCTGTACCATACTTTTCAGTTATTACTTGCAGGGACAGTCATGCAGAAAAACAGGCGGGAATGGCACATGCCTGCTCTAAAGACTGCAGTGTTACTGGAAGAGTTACAGCTTCCAGTAAGCATTTCTTAAAAAGAAAGAAAAAAATGAACAAAACACTAATTATTTATCCAGAATTAATGGCTCTAGTTATGAACAGCTGGATTGAATGTAAAAGATGCCCAATACAGTACTGTTGTGACTGTTGGCTTATTATTTTTGCGTCCACCCATATGACCTTATCTGATGATCTGATTAAAAGAAAAATGGGATTTTAAACCTTGTTTCAAGGAGGAACACCTTCGTAGTTCAGACAGTCAGACACATACGGTATAAGAAAATAACACAAATACAATAAAACTAAATTATAAATAAAAGTGGGCAGTAATGAACCAACACCTGTCTCCATAATTCACAGGTCTCTCTTGTAAATGAGTCATCAAGGCTCAATGGGATTAACCTGCTTAAATAAAGGTTGAATGAATGAAAATAAACACAGTGATATACACTAGTTAATGCAAAAGGTACCGAGAGGGAAAATGCAGGTGAATCTCCGCTGGGCCAATGCTGACCTTCCTTAGACAATGTTTGAATTTATCCTGGGTTTTGAAATTAATTTATGGTTGTTTATAATGTCGTACATCAGGATTCTGAATAATTTTGTGAACAATTTTACGATACTTCATGAAACAAAGCTGTGGCCACAGGTGTCCTTGCTGTTTTTACATATTTTCACAAGGACTGTTTTTCCCTGGTTCCATCACCATTGGCTGGAGAATAAAAAAAACATCTGCTGATGTTATCAGGAATATGTCACACCAGTAATTCTGGCCAATCAAAGAATAATCCTGTGGTTAATCTTACCAGTCTCTCTGGCTTCTCCAAATCAACAATACGGCGACAAGTGGTTGATACTATCAGAAGATTTAAATTTTTTTACAGCTTCGTGG
The DNA here is from genome assembly GCA_038048925.1 of Garcialebias charrua. Classification (NCBI taxonomy): domain Eukaryota; kingdom Metazoa; phylum Chordata; class Actinopteri; order Cyprinodontiformes; family Rivulidae; genus Garcialebias; species Garcialebias charrua. The sequence continues at coordinate 40,068 of JBBPBX010010258.1, read as the reverse complement.
CTTCTCCAGGACTTTTCACATCATTGTAAATTATTTAGTTGAAACCTAAATAATTATCCCTGTTAAACTCTCTTTTTCAGGACAAACAGTGTCCAACAGTACCCTCAAAAGGCTGTGAGACTCCTCGACTCTCCCTCCTGTGGACTCACAAATGGTTACTTTTCCATTTAATAATGATAACAACAGGCAATAAGTCAAACCCAGTGGACATTCTCAAAAAAATACCAATTAAAATATGTTATGATTTAAAACATGAACATGTACAATGCAAACCAAACAATAAGATCTTGAGCTTGAATCACCAACAGAAAACTCAAAGCAGGGACACGTGTTAGAGGCAGCTGTAATGCGTTATCAGAAGAGTGGATTTGAGTCGATAATCTATATGTGTATAATTATTCATTTTTAAATAGAAAATACCTGGTCTCATAAAAAAAAAATAAAAAAAAAACATTTGACACTGCAGCCTCAAACACCAGGGCCTAAAGATACTGTAACTGTTGGCCAGCAGTCTTGTCTCTCAACTTAACAACTTATTTGATTAGACACTTACATCTTTTTTGTCTTCTAGACTCCTCTGGTGATCTTGCCTCAAGGCACAAATCCTTCTCTGTTCTTACTACCCAGTCATTTCTTTTGAGACTTTGTTCTTTTAACTGCCCTTCTCAATCTTTAGAAGTAATTCTCCATCAATGTTTTAACCATGAATTCCCCAGAGAGCATTAACGCAGAAACTGGAATATTTGAATTCTTATCCTTTTTTACACATATACCGGTATGTAATTTATTTAATTTGTAATTTATTTAATATGAAAAAAAAACAGGTCTCTCTTGTAAATGAGTCCTCGAGGCTCAATGGGATTAACCTGCCTAAATAAAGGTTGAACTGAATGAATGTCAAAGGGTATAAATAACATTTAAGTCCAGGATTGTAGTGTGCATCATGCATTTGAGCATAAAGTGTAACAGAGCAGAGAAGATGAGGTTTAACAAGGTAAAAATTTTTTTTAGAATATCAAATTTAGTTTCTGTTCCTTTCTATTATAATAATAATATAATAATAATGTGTTTGTCTGTCATCTGTGTATGTGCACATGCAAAGTAAAAACAAATATTAAAATATCCTTCTTTTAATTTCTTTACACACTTTTTTCCAAAAGAAAAGGAAACATTTTATTTATTTATTTCTTCCTCTTTAATGTTAAGATTGCTTCAAATTTAATTATTGTGTATGATTTGTGTGAATGTCTTGGTTGATAAAATAACCAATGTTGGCAATCTAATGACTTTAAACTAATTTATTCATCCTCATCTTTCTTTGCCTCACAGGAGAAATGGTTTAACACTAGCACTACCACATGTGAGCCATTCGGATATTCTAACTATAGTTCCCATGGGAGTTAGTCAAATGGCTCATTGAATTAGCATTTTTGCAGCCATTGGTATGTATATGAGGCCATTCTGTTGGTGTGGATGAGGCCTTGGGGGCATATTTATATATCAGAGTCAGAGAGTCAGAGAGTCTTTATCGTCATTTGCACCACATGTGGTACATGTGATGAAAACGAGAGTATGTACACAGGGTTGTGTATATAATAAATATATATATATATATATATATATA
>JBBPBX010010258.1:26097-36612 GCA_038048925.1 Garcialebias charrua | reverse complement strand
ATATATATATATATATATATATATATATATATATATATATATATATATATATATATATATACAACATCTCCTTTCTACATTTGTCACAACACATGTGAATCTGCCAGTCAGCCAAAATGTTGCAGAAGGTGTAGCCAAGACATTTGTGCTCAGTAAGTCATGATACCTTAGTATTATTTATTGATTTAATTGCTTGTGGTATGAAAGAAAATTTTGTTCTGTTTCTTGAGAATAAAGGAAGGCCGTACCTTCGCCCTGAAGGAAGCAGCTCAAATGAAATTATATGTTGTAATGTACATATATTTATATATATATATATATATATATATATATATATATATATATATATATATATATACAACATCTCCTTTCTACATTTGTCACAACACATGTGAATCTGCCAGTCAGCCAAAATGTTGCAGAAGGTGTAGCCAAGACATTTGTGCTCAGTAAGTCATGATACCTTAGTATTATTTATTGATTTAATTGCTTGTGGTATGAAAGAAAATTTTGTTCTGTTTCTTGAGAATAAAGGAAGGCCGTACCTTCGCCCTGAAGGAAGCAGCTCAAATGAAATTATATGTTGTAATGTATATATTTATATATATATATATATATATATATATATATATATATATATATATATATATATATATATATATATATATATATATATATATATATATATATATATATATATATATATATATATATATATATATATATATATATACACACACACAACATCTCCTTTCTACATTTGTCACAACACATGTGAATCTGCCAGTCAGCCAAAATGTTGCAGAAGGTGCAGCCATTAGCCAATTACATTGGAATGTTTGCCATTCATTCGCAAACAATGGACCCAAGCCCACAAGGCATTTTCAAACTGTTAAGAACACCCATCATCCCCCTTCATTTACATTCAGAAGAAAACTCTGCAGCCTGATCAGTATCTCAAGGGAAGAGCCAATTGGCTACATCTGGTAAATATTGTACTAATTAAAAAATCCTGGTAGTTCCAGTGTTAAATGTGTGATTAAACTGTAGGTTCTTAGAACTCAAACTATTGACTGTAGTATGCTTTCTATTTTTATATAAATGTGACACTATATGCATGTGGTAAGACAAATACATATAAACGTTTTGAATGATAGTTGTAGGTTCCTAATATAAAACATTACTTTGTGCTGCATGCCATAGAAACCAGAGCTGTGATTGACTGCCAGATGTTTTTGCATGCTTATAAAAGAACAATGATGGAAACAAACCTCTGCTTGTGTTAAAACGTTAGTTTTGTCCATTTTGGTATTTATGTTAGGCTTTGAGTATCAATTTATAAGCTAGGAATCCTAGTTCCTCTTGATACAAATTAGTTAATCCAGAACATCTGGGCTTCTTCTTCTTTTGGCTTTTCCCTCTTCAGGGGTCACCACAGTGAGTCATCCTCCTCCACCTCACTCTGTCCGCACTCCAACTACCTTCATGTCCTCTCTAACTGCATCCATATATCTCATCTTTGTCTTTTTCATGGCAGCTGCATTTCTAACATCCATCTACCAAATTACCTATTGTCCCTCCTCTGGATATGTCCAAGCCATCTCAGTCTGGCCTCTCTAACTTTATCTCCTAGTTGTTCAACATGTGCTGTACCTCTGATGATCTCATTCCTGATCTTATCCATCCTTGTCACTCCTAAGAAGAACCTCAACATCTTCATTTCTGCCACTTCCAGTTCTTTCTCTTGTCCTTTAGTCCATGTCTCTGTCTCCAGACCATAAATAACTAGTCTCACCACTGTCTTTTACACTTTTCCTTTGGCCTTTGCTGTCACCCTTTTGCTGCAAATCACTCCGGAAACTTCTCTCCATTCACTCCATCTTGCCTGGACTCTCGTTTTCACCTCTTTACCACACTCCCCATTTTCCTGGACAGTGGACCCCAAGTGCTCGAAGTCCTGCACCTTTGTGACCTCCCTCACTGTTCCATTGACCACCCTCTCATTTACACAAAAGTACTTTGTCTTACTATGGCTGACTTTCATTCCTCTTCTTTTAGTACATCTGGGCTTCACTTTGCCTTAATTTCACATAGGGTGCAACAGGTCTGGCCACCGGTGAAATCCTATAAGGACTGCAGGCCTCTGCCCACCAGAGCTGGCTCTGTGCTCTAAGACACAAGTGTTTTCTTATCCCAGCCACTGTGCTAGGGAAACATTTTGTTGGATATTCAACAAGCAGATGATAAAAGTTGATCAACCATCCTTCTGTCTAACCTGAGTCGTTTCTTCTGAACACATTTACAATGATGAGACACTAGTCCATGTACTGTATTCATCACAACCCGCCTGGATTATTGTAATGCACTGTATGCTGGGATCAGCCAGGCCTCCTTCTCACGTCTTCAGCTCATCCAAAATGCAGCACCTCGGCTTTTAACCGGTACACGTAGGTCTGAGCACATTACACCAGTTCTCTCCTCCCTTCACTGGCTCCTCGTGCGGACTAGAGTCGACTTTAAAATCCTGCTGTTGACCTATAAATGCCTAAATGGCCTTGCTCCCCTCTACCTCTCCGAGCTGTTGGAACCATATGTTCCCTCACGGGCCCTGAGATGTGAGATCATCCAATCAGATGCTTTTGGCGGTTCCAAAAACATGACTAAAGCTCAGAGGAGATTGGGCGTTTTCAGTCATCAGCCCCAAACTTTGGAACAACTTGCCCCCCAACATTAGGCAGGCCTCCTCCCTTCACATGTTCAAATCCCTGCTAAAAACCCATCTTTTCTCTCTGGTATTTCATACTGTGTGAGCTGACGTAGTGTACATATTTTTTTACTGTGTTTTCATTTTATTGCTGTTCTTATACATTTTTATTATAATTTTACTGCTGTTAATTTCATAGTTTTACCATTAGTGTGTGTTACAGTTTCTGTAATTTTTTAAAATCTATTTGATGTTGTTTGTGAAGCACCTTGATAACAGTTTATCTGTTTTATAATAATAATAATAATAATAAACTTTATTTGTATAGCACCTTCCTACAATGCCTTGCATTGACCAAGGTGCTTAACAGGATAAAAAGATGAATAAACTGGAACAATAAATCAGTGAAAATAGAATAAAAAACAACAGCAATAAAAGAAGGCAATGGAAATAAAAAATGCTACATACTAAAATAACACTAAAATAACACAAGTAATAAAAGTTACACACTGAAAGCTTTTTTGAACAAGTGGAAATAAAAAGGCAATGGAAATAAAAAATGTTACATATTAAAATACCAAAAGTAATAAAAGTTACACACTGGAAGCTTATTTGAACAAGTGGAAATAAAAAGGCAATGGAAATAAAAAATGCTACATATTAAAATACCAAAAGTAATAAAAGTTACACACTGAAAGCTTTTTTGAACAAGTGGGTCTTCAGTCTGGTTTTGAACAGAGTCAGATCAGAGGTGGCACGCAGCTCAAGGGGGAGGCTGTTCCAGGCTTTTGGGCCGGCAACAGAAAATGACCGGTCTCCCCATTGTTTGTACCTTGAGCGAGGCACCTCCAGCAGGTGTTGACTGGCAGATCGTAAATCTCTGCCGGGCTGATGGGCTTTCAAAAGTTCTGAGATGTACAGAGGAGCAAGTCCATTCAGAGCTTTGAAAACAAACAGGAGCAGCTTGAACTGTATCCTGAACTGAACCGGGAGCCAGTGTAGAGAGGACAGGACAGGAGTGATGTGTTCATATTTTCGTGTGTTGGTCAAAAAGCGCGCGGCAGAGTTCTGTACAAGCTGTAAACGGGAGATGGAGGATTGATTAATACCAACATACAAAGCATTACAATAGTCAAGTCTGGAGGTCACAAAGGCATGGATGGCCTTCTCCAGATCACCACGGCTGAGAAATGACTTGACTTTGGAGAGCAGTCGGAGCTGGAAAAAGCTGGTCTTGACAACAGAACTGATCTGTTTATCAAACTTTAAGTTGGAGTCAAGCTGCACTCCAAGATTTCTGACCACCGGGTTGAAGTGGGGGAGGGGAAAACCAACACTGGGACTGGGAAGGATGTTGCTGGTGTCACCAGGTGCACTAAATAAAATGCATTCAGTTTTATCTGTGTTTAGGTGGAGGAAGTTTTGAGAGAGCCAGTGCTTAATGTCATTTAAGCAGTTGACAAGAGTGTTTGAACTGGGTGAGGGGTTGGGAGTGACTGGCAGATAGATTTGTAAATCGTCTGCATACATGTGAAAAGACAGGTTATGACGTGCAATGATTGATCCTAATGGCAGCATGTAAAGAGAGAAGAGGACTGGCCCTAGAATAGATCCCTGTGGTACGCCAGAGGTCAGAGGGGTTGATGAAGAGGAGGACAGATCGCCTATCATGACAGAAAAAGTTCTCCCAGACAGGTAAGATTTGAACCACTCAAGCACAGCTCCCTGGAGGCCAACCTGCTGAGACAAGCGGTTGATTAGTACCTGATGGTCGACGGTGTCAAAAGCTGCTGAGAGGTCTAACATCACCAGCAGAGCAGGGTTTTTTGCATCCAGGGACAGAAGAATGTCATTCTGTACTTTGAGCAGTGCAGATTCAGTGCTGTGACGAGCTCGAAAACCTGACTGAAATTTTTCAAACAGGTTGTTGAGTTCTAGAAAAGATTGAAGTTGAATAAAAACAATCTTTTCTAGGACCTTTGATAGAAATGACAGATGGGAAACTGGCCTGAAATTAGAGAGAGCTGTAGGATCTAGGCCTGGTTTTTTGAGAAGAGGCCTGACCACAGCATGTTTGAAAGCAGATGGCACAAAACCTGAAGATAGACAGCTGTTAATAAATGACAAAACACAAGGACCAATTACATCAAAGGACTGTTTGAATATTTTTGATGGAATGATGTCCAGAGAACAGTTTGTTGGTTTCATCTGCTGAACCACCTTGGTGAGGTTAGGCAGTGAGACCAGGTCGAATTGGTCAAAAACAGCTGTGGTTATTGCAGAGGCACATGATTGGATGGTGTTTGATGGGCTGACAATGTTCTGTCTGATAGAGTCTATTTTGTTGACAAAATAGCTCTGAAAGTCATCGCAGGTAGACTGTGTGGCAGTTTTCAGAACATTGACAGATGGGTTGATGACAGACTGGAGTGTGCTGAAAAGCGTCCTCGGCCGGTTGGAGCTGGTGGAGATTAAATTGGAGAGGTACTGTGACTTGGCCTGTTTCACAGCATTATGATACTCACAGAGACAGTCTCTCAGTATTCCTTGAGATACATGAAGCCGGTCGCGCTTCCATATTCGCTCTGCTTTTCTGCAACGTTGTCGAAGAGCTCGCGTCGTTTCGTTGAGCCATGGTGAAGGTTTGTTCTTTGAAGATGCCTGTTTGAGAGGAGCGATGGAGTCCAAGATCGTCGTGCAGGTGTGATGGAAGGAGCTGATGAAGTCCTCAGGATGTAGAGATGGGTCCAGGCTGACAGCAGAGCAAAATTCAGTGCTCTTAAAGGCATCAGTGAACTGACTTGGAGTGGATGGGGTGATGGAGCGGCAGAAACGTGCTGGGAGAATAGCCTTCGGTGCAGGAGAGGTGAAAAATTCAAATAATATGGGAAAATGGTCTGAAATACAGGTGTCCAGGATCTCCACAGCAGGTATTTGAAGGCCGTGGGAGATAATTAAATCCAGTGTATGACCCTGACTGTGTGTGGCCCCCGAGACCGACTGCGACAGGTTAAAAGAGACCAGGAGGTCCTGAAACTCACATCCAAGCTGATTACTTGGGCAGCAGGTGTGCACGTTGAAGTCCCCACAGAAAAGCCAAGAGTCAAACTTTGGCAGTAGGTCAGCCAGTAGTTCAGAAAACTCACTGAGAAAGTTTTTATTGTATTGAGGAGACCGATAAAAGAGGCCACACAGAATAGGTTTAGCAGATTCCAGCACAAAAAGCATGCTTTCAAAACTGGAGTAGTTTTTCTGAGGCAACAAACGGTATTTGAACGCCTCATTGAAGACTGCAGCCAGCCCCCCCCTTCCAGACCCACGCGGAGCGCTCAGGTGGGCGTAGCCATTTGGGAGGAGTTCAGAGAAGCATCTGTTGTCTCCAGCTTTTTGCCAAGATTCCGTAATCAAAAACAGATCCAGACGATGAGTTGAGATCAAATCACTTAATATAAAAGTTTTATTAGTGATCAATCTGGCGTTAAACAGCGTTGCACATACTGGAACACAGCCAGTTACGTCACTCTCAGCTCGAGCGAGAGGGCGGAGGTTCTGTTTAACGCAGCCTCGCTTTAGTGTTCTCACGGGGGGACAAAATGGATACTGATCGCTGGCGACATGATTGATAGCAACAAGGCATCTGTTGCGGCGAGCGAAAGAACGACGGACATCAAAGACGCTGAATTCAGGAAGCAAGTCAGCCGTCGGCGTGTTGTGAGATGAGAGATACTTTTTAAATCTCACCAGGACGCCTGCCCTCATTCCGCGTCTTCTGCGCCGCTTGTTGCGTGGCAACGTGGTCGCGTTGCGTTGTAGGTAGGCAGGAATGGACGCCAAGAAAGGTGGTGGTGGTGGAGGCTTGAAATGTCCATATTTGCCAGTAACCGGTGTGTTGATCAGCGAGGCTTGGAGACTTAGAAGAGTTGAGCGATCATAGACCAGGAGTGAGGATGCATCGTCGATGAAAAAAAGGCAGAACACGAACAGCAGTAAAAAGTTCAGGAGAGGAGTTAGATAGCAAGCCATGACAACCGGCGCGATCTTGGACAAGATGGATTTGGACAAGAAGATTTATTAATTAGTACGCTTTCGATCCCGGAGGCACACTTCCGGTGGATTCTTCTTCGTTGGTTTTCGACGGTGGCTACTTCCGGTCGGCTAACTAAACTAGCATCGAACATTGGAATCGCAAATTAATATTTTGAACGATTTCGGGAAAACCGACAGTTAGTCCCGGTTCCGAACGATTCTCGATGCCCAACCCTATTCATGAGTCTCAAATGGCGAGTCCGAGTCAAGTTGGAAGTCTTTTGAATGCAAGTCCGAGTCGAGTTGGAAGTCTTTTGAATGCAAGTCCGAGTCGAGTCTGAAGTCTCTGTTTTTGCGACTTAAGTGCGACTCGAGTCTGAGTCCCAAACTCGAGTCCCCATCTCTGCCTCCTATGTAAGGTCAATTCAGGGGTTCTGGAGAGGAGGGTCCGTCGGATAGTCAAACCTCAGATTCAGGAGGAGCAGTGTGGTTTTCGTCCTGGTCGTGGAACACTTGGCCAGCTCTACACCTTCAGCGGGGTCCTGGAGGGTGCGTGGGAGTTTGCCCAACCAGTTTACATGTGCTTTGTGGACTTGGAGAAGGCATTCGACCGTGTCCCTCGGGGACCCTGTGGGGGGTACTCCAGGAGTATGGGATACCAGGCCCTTTGATACGGGTTGTTAGGTCCCGTTCGACCGGTGTCAGAGCTTGGTCCACATTGCCGGCAGTAAGTCAGGCTCGTTTCCGGTGAGAGTTGGACTCTGCCAAGGTTGCCCTTTGTCACCGATTCTGTTCACAACTTTTATGGACAGAATTTCTAGGCGCAGCCAAGGTGTTGAGGGGAACCGTTTTGATGGCCTTAGGACTGCTTCTCTGTTTTTTGCAGATGATGTGGTCCTATTGGCTTCATCAGGTCGTGATCTACAGCTTTCACTGGAGCGGTTTGCAGCCGAATGTGATGCGGCCGGGATGAGGATCAGTTCCTCCAAATCCGAGGCCATGGTCTTGAGCTGGAAAAGGGTAGCATGCCCTCTCCCGGTCGGGGAGGGGGTCCTGCCCCAAGTGGAGGAGTTTAAGTATCTCGGGGTCTTGTTCACAAATGAGGGAAAACCGGAGCGTGAAATCGATAGGCAGATAGGTGCAGCATCCGCAGTGAAGCGGGCGCTGTACCGGTCTGTCGTAGTGAAGAGAGAGCTGAGTCAAAAGGCAAAGCTCTCAATTTAGACCCAAACAGACCAGCCAGCACCAGGATCATCTCACCACCAGACGAAGAGCATCTCAGCGTGACCGTAGCAGAAGTGAGAGGCAGTCTCAGAAGGATCAACCCTCATAAAGCAACCGGACCGGACAACATTCCGGGGAAAGTTCTGAAGGAATGTGCGGACCATCTCTGTGAGGTGCTGGCTGACATCTTCACCACCTCACTTGCACTGGAGTCAGTTCCCACCTGCCTGAAGACCGCCACCATCATCCCAGTTCCAAAGAGCTCCACAGTGACTGGTCTGAATGACTATAGACCGGTGGCCCTCACCACGATAGTTGCTAAATATTTTGAGAAACTGGTCATGTCTCACATCAAGACAACCATCAACATCAACAAGGACCCTCATCAGTATGTATACCGCGAGAACCGATCAACAGAGGACGCCATCTCCTCTGTGGTCCACATTGCTCTCACCCACCTGGATCAGAAGGACTGCATCACAAACAATGATGAGTCCAGCTACAGACAGGAGGTGGAACACCTGGAGAGCTGGTGCAAAGAGAATAATCTTCACATCAATGTGAAGAAGACAAAGGAGATGATTGTGGACTTCAGAAGGAACATATACACGCCCCACTGAACATAGGTGGATCTGCAGTGGAAGTGGTCTCCAGCTACAAGTACTTGGGTGTACACATGAATGATAACCTCAGCTGGAGCAACAACACCACCAGCCTGATCAAGAAAGGTCATCAGAGACTCTACTTCCTCAGACGGCTGAGACGAGCTGGTCTGAGCAGCCCAGTTCTCACCTCCTTCTACAGGTGTGCAGTGGAGAGCATCCTGTGCTCCAGCATCAACGTGTGGCATGGAGGCTGCACAGCTGCAGAAAGAAAAGCTCTGCAGAGAGTGGTGAAGGCTGCACAGAAGATGTTGGAGTCAGTCTCCCCACCATCACAGACATTTACACCTCCAGATGCAGGAAAAGAGCCACCTGCATCATGAAAGACCTCACTCACCCAGCACACTCACTCTTTGCCCCACTCCCCTCAGGACGGAGGTTGAGGAGCATCAAATGTAGAACCACTAGACTGAGGAACAGCTTCTACCCTGAGGCTGTTAGACTCATGAATAAATAAATAATAAGAATAATCACTGTGAAATATCACATCATGCTGATGCTGATCTGTTTTCTTGTTGCTGTGTTCATCTGTGACCATCTGCTCATACAGACTCATGTTCGTGCTGCTGTTTATAATGATGTTTTTCCACTACATTAGGGCTTAGTGTATTACTAGTTGATGTTTTTCTTAGTTAATCCTAGATGTTATTACTGTTTTTCTCTTGCATTTGTTGTTGGATGTAACTGGGACCCCGTGTACATAATCTCGTTTTCATCACATGTACCACATGCGGTGCAAATGACAATAAAGACTCTCTGACTCTGACTCTGACTTACCGATCGATCTACGTTCCCACCCTCATCTATGGTCATGAACTTTGGGTTGTGACCGAAAGAACGAGATCTCGGATACAAGCGGCTGAAATGAGTTTTCTCCGCAGGGTGTCTGGACTCTCCCTTAGAGATAGGGTGAGAAGCTCAGTCATCCGGGAGGGACTCGGAGTAGAGCCGCTGCTTCTCCACATCGAGAGGAGCCAGTTGAGGTGGCTCGGGCATCTGGTTAGGATGCCTCCTGGACGCCTCCCTGGTGAGGTGTTCCGGGCATGTCCCACCGGGAGGAGACCCAGAGGAAGACCCAGGACACGCTGGAGGGACTATGTTTCTCGGCTGGCCTGGGAACGCCTTGGGATTCCCCCAGAGGAGCTGCTCCAAGTGGCTGGGGAGAGGGAAGTCTGGGCCTCCTCATGCTGAATCCTCACCAAACGCTTTTCGCTCAGCCGAAGCAGCCACTTTACATTGAAAGTCTATGTGGCCGCGCATCTTGCAGCAGCGGGGCGTGACGCGGCGCGTCTTCAGCAGTTCAAGCAGCGTAGCAGGACCCGGCAGTCTTTTTTCACGCACGCGCGCAGCCGAGCAGCCGAGCAGTCGAACAGCCGAGCAGCAGGAAGCCAGAATATTCTTGCTTCTGCTGCTCGTAGCGTCGCAGCAACCATTCGGGAGAGACTCTGCTATGTGATGACGCAACAACGACGGGACTTTATGTGGACGAAAACAGCATCCGGTAGGAAAACCTGGCATTTTTAAAGTCGCTGCTGTCCACTGGAGTGTACATCACCCCAAACATAAAAAAAACGTTTTAATCTCAACAAAGACTTTTGCAGCTGCAGTTCGGCTCGTAGAAAACCCACTCAAGTGTTAACAAGGCTCACGTGAAGCTGATTTTATCTGCCCAGTGTACATAAAAACAACACGGATCTGACTGGGAAGGGAGCCACACGCTGCTCCCACTGCGCGTCTGCAAACATGATCGGTGGGGACAGACATCTGTTGACAAGCAGCAAACACAGAGCATTGGGAGCATTTTGATGCGTTTGGTGAGGATGAGGCATTACTTAGGCTGCTACCCCCGCGACCCAACCCCGGATAAGCGGAAGACAATGGAATGGACATATACCGGTA
>JBBPBX010010258.1:0-16797 GCA_038048925.1 Garcialebias charrua | reverse complement strand
TAAAACATTCAAATCAATTGAATTCAGTTTATTTATATAGCACCAAATCACAGGGCACTTTACAGAAACATTCATATACATAGAAAGGCCAATTAGTAAAGTTCTCTTTCTAAGGAATCCAGCAGACAAGTTGATTCTTGGTTTTGTTGTAGTCTCCCATCCTGAGCAAGCACAGTGGCAACAGTGGAAAGGAAAAACTCCCTTTTAAAAAGAAGAAACCTCCAGCAGAATAAGGCTCAGGACAAGCGGCCATCTGCTTTGACCGGCTGGTTTGAGAGGACAGAAAGGAGAGACAAACAAACACAGAATGCTAGGTCCAGATATAGGTCCACCTGAAAGAAAAAAAAACACAAGTTAGGATATAAAATTATTACAAATACAAAACAGGTTGAGCAGAGTAAGTAAAAACAATAGCAGAGTGAACTAGAAACTTCCTGGAGAAACTTTGATGGGGACTGTCTATTTATATTCGTAAATAATATATATTAATATTAATGATAATACATATTACCCTGATGCATGCTCAATAATACATATTAATAATCAATACAAACTGTTAATATTAATAAGTATTAATACATTGTCAATTGTTATTAAATATTAATGATTAATAATCAAATTTGATAATATTAGTAATTAATATTACTCCAAAAATATTAATTATGCATATTAATTATAAATATTAATAATTATTAATATTAAAACTGATAATTATTAACGTTATTAATTAATGTTAATTATTATTATTACTAATTTATAATAATAATAATAGGCGATAATAGGTAATAATAGGTGCCTTACTTGCTTGTTGAACCAAAATGCCTCCATACATTACTCGGTTTCTGTGAAGAGTTTTCTCCTATTCATTTCCTATGGGAAATTTGGCATCTTTGTTAGCAAAATATGTTGCCATGGTAACGGTAAATGTCAATAAAAGTAATAGCACACTTCCCGGAGCTGGGCTCGTATGGCAAGCCCTTTTAACATTAAATTGTGAAGTCTGACTATCCGTAATTACATTCTAGATATCTAAAATGGAGTTTTGACTAGTCACAATTACATTTTGACTAGTCAGAATGTTAATTTAAGATATCTGTATTTACATTCTGACTAGTCATAATAGCAATTCAAGATATCTTAAAATGAATTTTGACTAGTCAAAATGTAATTAAAGATATCTTAAATGACGTCACCCGATTCGTCATTTAAAGTGTCAGACATCCATAATGACAATTCAAGATATCTCAAACGTAATTATGACTAGTCATAATGACGTTTTTAGATATCTTTATTAAGAAATTACGCGTAGGACCCGCGGCTGCCACTTAGCTGTTCAAACAGATGCCTGCACAATTTTGGGTGGCTGCAGTGGCGCTAGCTGTTCTGGACTAAATTGTCAGAAAATGTCACAAGTGTTAGCATTAGACAGTGAGGAAAATGGCTCAGTTTCATCTGTTGTTTTTGTTCAGTTCCTGGTTGTTCTTGAGGGGCAAGAAAACAACCTTATCTGTCCTACCATGCTTTACTACAGCCTGCTGGAGTCACTGTGTCTTACCTGAGCAGATTGGCTGGGGGAGTCCAGAGGACATGACTTAATTAACTTCTTTAGATTTTCCTACCTGGATTATTGAGCATGCATCAGGAAAACATATTTATTTCTGTTGACTTAATTTCATATTTATGTTCCAGGTTGAAGGCAGCAGTTCAGTCTTGTGTAGGTTCTGTTCCACTCATATCTCGTGCATCATCATCACAGCTTGTGGGTGAATTTCTGCTCGTTACATTGAACAATCATTAAATATTTTAGTTGACTGACCACTGGAAAGCCTCAGCCTTGGCTGAATATTCAAGAATCATTATTGCCTCCATTTATTAATAAATAAAAAACAATAAAAAATAAAAATACTGTATATACTGTATATTTTTAATAAATAGATAAATGTACAGTACTGTACAGTCACCAAGCACTTAGCCTATCCTAACACAGTTTTTAAAGATGAAGGAGTCAGTTGAATTGTCTCCCTCCTCCCTGCAGGCTCCATAGGGAGCTTGCTCCCTTTATGTGAAAGGGAGACAATTCAACTTATTCCTTCATCTTTAAAAACTGTGTTAGGATAGGCTAAGTGCTTGGTGACTGTCCAGTACTGTACATGTATTCATTTATTAAAAAAAAAAAAAAAGTAAAAAAAAAAAAATATATTATTATTATTATTTTTTTTTACTATGTGTTCCTACTTACGAATTTTTGACTTACGAGCGCCCCCTAGTGACGGAACTCGCTCGTAAGTCGGGGACTACCTGTATTCTTCCATAGACCCTCTCTCAGGACCGGATAAATTGTAGAGACGACTGGAAGGAAGAGGAGCCCCAGGTAGTAAGTCAATAGCGCAATCGTAAGGACGGTGAGGTGGTAGGCATAGAGCCTTCTGTTTGTTAAAGACGGGGGCCAGATCGTGATAAGCAGCAGGGATCAGAGATAAATCAACGGGCTCAGGAGTCTCAAAATGTTTAGCAGAGGCTGGAACAGCAGTTCTCATACAGTTCCTAAGGCAGTGTGGACTCCACTGTTCAATTCTGTTACTATGCCAGTTCAACACGGGATTGTGTTCTTTAAGCCAAGGGTAGCCTAAGATCAGTTGTGGTGTAGGTGAGTCGAATACAAAAAATACACTATGTTCATGATGATTTCCAAAGATTAGAAGATGTAACGGTAGAGTCTTCCTCTGTACCGAGGAAAATCTTTGACCTGTAATGTCAGACATGGACAGTGGGACCGGTAGTTGTTGAGTGGGAATGAATAGGAGATCTACCAGATCTTGACTGATGAGGTTTTGCTCTGCCCCGGTATCAACAAGTGCTAACACAGGGTGCTTATGCTGGTCAGTGATCTCAAAGGACCTGTCCTGGAGCAGGAACACTGCAGCACTGGCCAAGAAGGCTCACCAGCGCCTCTACTTTCTCCGCAAGCTGAAAAGGGCTGGAGCTTCAACCTCCATCATGTGCACCTTCTACAGAGGTGCCATAGAAAGTGTCCTGACCAGCTGCATCACGGTGTGGTTTGGTGCATGTACTGCATCCTGCCGCAAGAGCCTCCAGCGCATCGTGAGAGCAGCTGAGAAGATCGTCGGCACCTCCTTGCCCTCACTGCAGGACTTACACAGCAAACGCCTCACTCGGAAAGCCCTCTGCATGGCAGGTGATCCCACACACCCACTACACAGCTGCTTCAGCCTGCTGCCATCAGGGAGGAGACTGAGGAGTCTCCAGGCTCGAACCAGCAGACTGAGAGACAGCTCTGTTCATCAGGCAGTCAGGATGCTAAACACTCTGCCTGCTCTGCCTCCCCTCCCATTTGAACTGCCTTAACACAAAAAACTTTCTCACACATTACCACACAACACAAAGTTTTTAACACTGGACTCTGTGTCATCAAACGGGTTATTCACTAAACTCTCGGTCATGTGCTCATTCAGTTTGCACTACTTCTCATATTTGCACTAATGTTTGTATTACATTACTGCCTATAGTCATACTACTGTTTACATTTATTAATACTGTTTACATTTATTACTACTGCTTTACATTTATTACTACTGTTTACATTTACACTACTTTTATCTACACTACTGCAGATACATATACAGCATTCTCTGACTAGCCTTATCTAAGGATGCCAAATGTGCCTTATGTGCCTTACTTCATATGCCACTTTGCCTCTATACCAACATCAACTACCTCATACATATACTGTGTACATCAACTTATATGCTGCTGTGCCACTCTTTGCAAATGTCAACGCTAGAAAACTTCAGTTTATTTTATAGATTTACGTTTTTATACTTTTCATACTACTGTACTATGCAAAAACTCAGGACAGTATTACACTTTTATTATTTCATTTTATGCTTATGTTCATTGGGTGTTTGGTGTTTCAGTGTTGGTGTAAATTTTCATACTTTTATACTATTATGAAAAAACTCAGGACAGTATTACACTTTTTTACTATTTTATGCTTATGTTTATTAAATGTTTTAGTGTTTAGTGTTTAGATGGTTACTGTTGCACCGAGGGACTGAGAGAAACGCAATTTCGGTCCTGTGTATGTCCTGTACATATTGCAGTTCTGACAATAAAGTTGACTTTGACTTTGAACTCAAATCGTGACACAGGAGAAGAAAAAGAAAAGTTTCTCACCGATAACTCCTGCCCTATTGGTGAGCAGAGCCGTTTCCCAACTGTGGACAGCGAGCAATGAAATGTCCTTGCACCCCACAGTAGATACAGGCTTTATTCATGATTCTACGTTGTTTTTCCTCTGGGGAGAGGCGAGCTCGACCCAACTGCATGGGTTCTGGTTGGGGTGAAGACCTGAATTCCAGTGCGGGCAGCTGTGATTGGTGTGACGGTGGGTGAAAACCAGAGAATGCTGCATTCTGGGACTTGTAGTTGTAACTCGGGGCGGCTGATCGCTGTGACGTTGGGCGGAAACCGGAAGTGGAGGGATGCTGGGAGTCGTAGTCCCTCTCCCACTTTCTCTCCTGCAGCTGATTGTCGATTCGTGTGGCGAGGTGAATCAGCTCGTCCAAACTCTGGGGCTCTTCAAGCGCTGCTAACCGGTCCCTGATGGGGTTAGAGAGAGAATGAAGGAAAGTACCTCTGAGGGCGAGTTCATCCCATCCGGTTCGGGCAGCTGTGATCCGGAACTCGAGGGCGTGTTCAGTCACAGCGCGCCCCCTTTGACGGAGGGTGAGTAGCCGTTTTACAGCTTCAGTTTGTTGAAGAGGTTCAAAGTCAAAGTCAAAGTCAACTTTATTGTCAGAACTGCAATATGTACAGGACATACACAGGACTGAAATTGCGTTTCTCTCAGTCCCTCGGTGCAACAGTAACCATCTAAACACTAAACACTAAAACATTTAATAAACATAAGCATAAAATAGTAAAAAAGTGTAACACTGTCCTGAGTTTTTTCATAATAGTATAAAAGTATGAAAATTTACACCAACACTGAAACACCAAACACCCCTAAAACACCAAACACCCAATGAACATAAGCATAAAATGAAATAATAAAAGTGTAATACTGTCCTGAGTTTTTGCATAGTAGTATAAAAAGTATAAAACGTATATCTATAAAATAAACTGAAGTTCTAGCATTGACATTTGCAAAGAGTGGCACAGCAGCATATAAGTTAATGTACACAGTATATGTATGAGGTAGTTGATGTTGGTATAGAGGCAAAGTGGCATATGCAGTGAGGCACATAAGGCACATTTGGCATCCTTAGATAAGGCTAGTCAGAGAATGCTGTATATGTATCTGCAGTAGTGTAGATAAAAGTAGTGTAAATGTAAACAGTAGTAATAAATGTAAAGCAGTAGTAATAAATGTAAACAGTATTAATAAATGTAAACAGTGAATGTAAACAGTAGTTTGTGTGGTAATGTGTGAGAAAGTTTTTTGTGTTAAGGCAGTTCAAATGGGAGGGGAGGCAGAGCAGGCAGAGTGTTTAGCATCCTGACTGCCTGATGAACAGAGCTGTCTCTCAGTCTGCTGGTTCGAGCCTGGAGACTCCTCAGTCTCCTCCCTGATGGCAGCAGTCTAAAGCGGCTGTGTAGTGGGTGTGTGGGATCACCTGCCATGCAGTGGGCTTTCCGAGTGAGGCGTTTGCTGTGTAAGTCCTGCAGTGAGGGCAAGGAGGTGCCGACGATCTTCTCAGCTGCTTTCACGATGCGCTGGAGGCTCTTGCGGCAGGATGCAGTGCATGCACCAAACCACACCGTGATGCAGCTGGTCAGGACACTTTCTATGGCACCCCTGTAGAAGGTGCACATGATGGGGGTTGAAGCTCCAGCCCTTTTCAGCTTGCGGAGAAAGTAGAGGCGCTGGTGAGCCTTCTTGGCCAGTGCTGCAGTGTTCCTGCTCCAGGACAGGTCCTTTGAGACGTGCACTCCCAGGAACTTGGTGCTGTCCACTCTCTCCACTGTGGTGCTGTTGATGGTCAGAGGGGCATGTTGTGCATCCCTCTTCCTGAAGTCCACAACAATCTCCTTTGTCTTCTCCACGTTGAGAGTGAGATTGTTGTGTCCGCACCACAAGGCCAAGCGGCTCACCTCGTTCCTGTAGTCCGTCTCATCGTTGTTGCTGATGAGACCCACCACTGTTGTGTCGTCCGCAAACTTGATGAAGTGGTTGGAGCTGTACGATGGTGTGCAGTCGTGTGTTAGCAGGGTGAATAGAAGGGGGCTCAGCACACATCCTTGTGGGGCCCCTGTGTTCAATGTGATGGTGCTAGATGTGTTACTCCCGATCCGTACTGTCTGTGGTCTCCCGGTCAGGAAGTCTAGCAGCCAGTTACACATTGAGGTGTTCAGCCCCAGACTGTCCAGTTTATGGATGAGCTGTTGGGGGATGATGGTGTTGAATGCCGAGCTGAAGTCGATGAACAGCATTCTAACATAAGAGTCCTTCGTGTCCAGATGTGTGAGAGCTGTGTGGAGGGCAGAGGAGATGGCATCGTCGGTTGAGCGATTAGGTCGGTATGCAAATTGGAAGGGATCCAGGGAGGCAGGGAGGACAGATGTGATGCTTTTCATGACTAGCCGTTCAAAGCACTTCATCAGGATGGGGGTGAGTGCTACTGGGCGATAGTCATTGAGACATGCGGGCGTTGCCTTCTTTGGGACAGGGATGATGGTGGTGGCTTTGAAACAGGTGGGGACGATGGCCTGGCTCAGTGAGATGTCCTGGTTGATCAAACACCCGTGTGAATTTGTCTAAAAACAAGGAAAACGTTATGGTATGAAGTGAATGAGTAGTTAAGTAAGCCTGAGCCCAACGTAACGCCTCTCCCTTAAGATGTGTAGTAAAAAATGAGACTTTAGCGACATCTGTAGCATAGAGACTGGGAGCTCTTTGAAAAGTTAGCTCACATTGTAAAATGAAACCTGCACACAGCTTAGGATCACCACTGAAAAGCTCGGCTGGTTTTAAATTCTGTTCCAGGGTGGCTTGGGGAGGAATTAAGCTGGCGTGACTGACCTCTGAAGTAGATGTTGTGCCTGATGGCTGGAGTTGAGCTACCTCTTGTTTCAGGGAGTACGTCAGGCTGCCGAGTTCTTGAAGGTTGGATTGATTGCTTTGTTGAACAGCTAGTAAACGTTCCAGTGTGGCCTCATTCTTTTCAATTTTCTGAAACATAGTTTGTAGTGTGAGCTGGAACTGTTCAGCGCCTGGATCTTTCAAGGGTACTTGGTGTGGCTGGGACATTCTGTGATAATAATGATGTACCCCAGATGAAAGATTAGGACTGAACAGATAACCAGGACACAATTAAAAGTTTAATGGTGTTTATTTACAGGAGTGAAAAGACAGTATCTTGAATTCAGCAAAAACCTGGGGAATGGACGAGGGGGTTAGTGGCCAGTAGGAGATGAGGAATATTCAGAAGAGGGATCTGTCTTACTGAGAATGTTGAGGAGCGAGGCACAGAGGAAACAGTCTGATGAGTAAACCAAGATGCATGAGAGAGTGGCAAGTGGTGGAAGGCCCAGCAGCTGTGGAGTTCCAAGAGGCTTGAAGACTTCCAGATAGATTCCAGCAGGGCAGGCAGACAATAAGGTCCAAGGCTCTGAGAGAGAAGGCAACAAGACACAAGAATTACTTCTCTAGTAATGCTGACACAAAAGGCTAGAACTTGACACTACCGTGAGCAGGCCAATGTCCCAGCGCCTGTAGGATGGCTTCTGCAGCTTCTTATAGTCCTCCTGAGGTAGAGTTGATTGAGCACAGCTGCTGTCAATTAGAGGTGCAGAGGGGGAGAGAGAGAGGGAGCAGGGAGGTTCCTACAAGTCTGAATTATCACTGTGAAAACAAATCACTGTAATACCATTTGGTTATGTGCTGCTGATCTATTTCATGTTGTTGTGTTCACTCGTCCTCATCTGCTCACATTGACTCATGTTTGTGCTGCTGTTGTTTGGCGCATTGTTTCGTACAGTATACTAGTAGTGCTTAGTGTATTTTTAGTTTAGTGTATTTCTTATTTCATGTCTCGGATCTTTTTTACTGTTTTTCTTTACAATTTGTATTTTTGTTGGATGTAACTGGGACCCTGTCCATAGTTTCGTTCCACCTTATGTACCACATGTGATGTGAATGACACACATTGACCTTGAGAACTGAAAGAACAAATTATCCTTCATAGCATCCTCAGTAAAATGCTTAGCCCCCCCTTAGCACCTGCAGAAAAATATCTCTGGAGCCGCCCCTGGTTATACCTGTGTACGCTCTGTAAAGCGTGGAGTGCAGACATCTTTTCCCCACAGTTCTGGGCTTTCGCACCACCTCGCTGGCAGGTTCAGGATGGATCACCTTACAACATAAAAATATGTCAAATAAACTTTTTAAAATATATGATGGGACAGTGAGCAATTTGGTAGGACACTGTGAGTCAGATTTGTGAGAGTTACGATTTTTACATAACTTCCAAATACATGTAGGGGAGACCGGGTATGGTTGTAACATGGGGAGAGTTGTAACACCACCAGTTCCACCAATCAGGGATAAGATAGGATTCACATGATCATTTCAGTGTTTACCCGCTTCCTCCACAATACCATATTGTGATTGTCAAGTCTGGAAACAGGTACATGCAGATACTAAGGAGAAAAAACTGATTTTGAGGTAAGAAAGTAAATTTTTTGACCATGACTATATTTTGTTTAGTACTTATACTGTTGCAGATAAAACCATATAACTTACATTAGATGAAAGTGTAATTTCTCAGGCAAAATGTGATGCATTTTCCTGTGCTAATTTCAAACCACTATGCTACTACAGCTAGCTAAACATGGCTGACAGGGTTGGGGTGGGTTGTAACACATATTTAGGCCTTATATGGCATTATATTATATTTAGGCATTATAGGTCTACATGTTAAGGAAGATTGTTCTAGTAGAATAATTTACACACATGCACACACAAACAGTATACAGGTGGTCCCCGACTAAGTTGGAAAATGTATGCTAGCGCTACTACGAACACCCATTTTTCAACACAAACGTACTGGTTCATAAACATGCACAGAACTTTGTTTACAAACAGTTAGCTAACACACTTTCATCTAAAAACACATTCCAGTGCTGTATTTTCTGTATGTTCTGTACAACTTTACTATTCGTTAGTCAGCTCGTAAGTCCGGAACGTTGTAAGTCGATGTGCTCGTAAGTCGGGGACCACCTGTATTTGAGTTATGGTCAGTCACAGAAAGAGAGAGAGACATTTTGTTCTTGTATTGTTCTTTTAATTCAGTAAACCTCTTTTTGAAGCATATCACATGGTGTGGCCTCTGTTTTTGCTTCTTTTGTCTAATTGTTACCAAGGGAGTAACTTTGTGTTGAAAGTTGGTGGGGACGGAAATCGAAAATGCTGCATCTGCTTTTTTGGACAAAGTACCGGTACTTTTTTCAATTGTGTATGTCATAATAACAATAACAGTTGTATGACACCCTTGCTAGCAGTGTAACAGCTGTTTGACACTGAGTAGCAGTTTAACAGCTGTATGACACCCTGAGTTAGCATTTATCCTGTCAGATCATTGTACAATGTTACTAATGTAAAGGGTTTAGAGGGGGGTCAGTTTAATACTGACCTCCTTTTTACCTTAATTTACTTATTCAGATTGAATAGTAATTTCACGGATTCTCTTCTTTTTCAGTTTATTCAATATTTCTGTGATCTTTGTGATGGATAAAGAACCATAGCCATTAAGTGACAGTAAACGTTGACTTTAGTTGGTATGCCAGAAGACACTACCATTTATTTAAAATAAATCACTAAATCAACATCATTACACTTGATTGGCAGGGTTTCACCTTCTTGCGATTTAACACACATCACACACTTGATTTAACACAACAGACATAAATACTAGATGTTACACATATTTAGTCTGAGGGCTCTTCAGCTTAAAATAGTTTCCAGCTTAAGATTGAGAGGGAAAGGGAAAAGGAGGAATAAGAGGTTGGAGAGATTAAGTTATTTATCTCGAGTGTAACCAGAGATGACACTTTCCATCCGACTTCGGCTAAATCCCAGGTACGTTTGTAAACAGCTCTTTACCTTTTGACGATGCGTCTGATAAAGATATCACCAGCCTCCCAGGTGCACAGAGTCCTTCCGGCCCTCGTACGTCTGAACTGGTCGTTTACTTCCAACGTCTCCTCGGATCCGCGTCAGCCGTCAGAAACATGTGGCAGCTTCTGGCCGACTTCAAGACGAGATGTTTCTCAAAGAAAGTTCATTAGGAACTTTGGAGCTTTTGCTCGGGGAACTGGATGGAGGCGTCCATCAGTTCTAGCTGACAAGTTAGTCTTTGGCTCTTGACCAAGCTTGACCAGCTGCAAGGCAGAGAGCTTTCAGGTCTCTGTCCATTCAAACTCTCTGTCCATTCAAAGACTGAAGCGTTTCCGCACAGTTAGAACTTAAAAAGAGACTTAGAGAGGAGAGAAACTTGTCTCTTTTTCATTGGTCCACTCGTTATCACTATTCAAGGTGAAATTCAGCACAGAGAAGGAAATTGTTTAGGAAAAGTATCTGAGTGAGAGACTTTCAGACGCTAGATGAGAGTTTTAGCTGAAACTCGACAAAAACAATTTCAGTGTAAGTCAGTTTGACATTTTAGCTGAACTTTGACACCTTTTCACTTGCAGAAATGACACATTGATGTTTCACATTTAAAGAATAACAGCATATAACATATATCATGAAAATGACAAAAGTTATTCTTTTGATTACATTAGAATAAAATCAAAGGTAGAAATAGTCTCTTTTGGTGACTATATTCTGATTACAACTAATGGAATGATTTTGTGATAAATGTCTTGCTTTACTGAGAGGTCAGTAAAGATCATCTCTGGACAGTTCAAAAACCTTAATTTGACTCTGGGTAGGTCCACTACATCTCCCCCCTTTTGGAAGCCATCGCCAGTCCTTGGGGATGGGGTCCAACACGAAAGGAAACCTTGAACTGTCTTTGATCTTGAAGTAATCCAGCAAGTGGAAAAGAAAAATCAAAAATTATAATCCCATAAAGTTTTGGAAATTCCATACTGTTCGGAGGTAATCCCATTGCGGTAAGCTTTTAATCCCTTGGAAAACTGAGTCTGTTAACTCTTGGAAAACAAAGTCTGTGATCCTTTGGAAAACAAAGTCTTATAATCCACAGCGATAATCCCACAGCAGTAATTCCACCACGATTAGAGTTGGTGATTTCATCAGCAACAATTGTTTTCATAATCAGCATGTAGAGGGGATCCCTCGATTGACGCAGAGGAGGCGACCCTTGGATGAAGGTTGAAGACCAAGCGTTGGAGCTGCAGGTCCCCACATCGAAGGTTGTTGGCTGGTTGGTTTCCAGTCAGTGCCACTCTGGTTCTATGTGTCATGCAATTATGTGGTTTTTAAGGTGGGCTTATGATTGGGATTTTACATTAAGCCTTACCTATATGCACCTGGTATGTAAGCTATCATGGTTTAGAACAGCTACACTTACTAATTAAGGGGTGGATCAATTCTGTAAATTAGATATAGGGATCTATACCTATAGAATTTTGGAGGGCTTCTGTAACGAAGGCCTCTAATTCCAAACTATTCCTCCATTCACTAATTAGTTTAGGTTAAACTAAAGTAGAAAAATGAAATATAGTTTGATCTAAATGTCTGTTGTCTTTTAGACGAACGACGTAGGATTTGGTGTTCCTAATAAATTTTAAGTCTATGGCGAGACTCATCAAAATGAATAGATAATCTAGAATAGAAACGATCGAATCGGTTCAATTTAGAAATTGTGAGACCAGTGTAGTTTATGGTACCTTGGGTAGCTTTAAACTACATTGACTCTTCAACGATTGCGATTTAACAAAATGAACTGCATGTTGGCATAGTTAAATCCATATCATTCATTAACCAATGTTAATATAAAACCTTTTTGGCTGGGAGTGTTCAGAACCAAACAGTATCTCAACTAATGACAACAGTAATGACTAAACAACAAGGAAACAACGTTTCACTGCTTCGACCCACTCTTGTCGTCAGATTCCAAAGTGCAACACACAAGCAAAACAGGTCTCAACTTTATGACCGAGGTCAAATCAAATCTCGTGGATTTAAACGGTTGTTAAGGTTAGTTTTTTGTTGTGGGTTTTAGACTTAGCGTTTCTAAGTTCAAGTTGGACAATGCGACTTATAGGGTGGGAAATATGGTAGTTTAAACCTGATTAGTTTATTTACTAACTTGTGTTTGTACGACCTTATTATCCCATGAAGTCGGTGAGTTGGTGAGATCTTTGTCTTTTGTGGAGTCATTGAACGCCTTGTAAGGTTTGATCTGATTTCGATGTACCCATTTAGCAATTGGCTCTTTACGGCCTTTGCTGATTTTGATCTCGTAGACGACTGAGGACACTTTGTCTGTTATCAGATGAGGTCCAGTCCACCTGGGCATTAGTTTGCGGGCGAGAGTTCCGGTCCCGGACTCTCCTTTCCCGGTTGTTGGGGCGAACGTATAGTACCAGACTCTGTCTCCCACTTGGAGTTCATTGTGAGAGGCCTTCTGGTCATAGTACGCCTTGCGTCCTTCAGCGGACCTTTCCAGGTTTTTCTGGGCGAAAGCAAAAGTGTTTCTGAGGTGTACATTCAAATCTTTCATGTATTGTTGTGTAGTGTAGGCTGTCGCCATGACGGCGTCACCTGGTTGGTACAACAGGTGTAGAGGGAGAGTCATTTGTCGACCGGTCATCATCTCGAAGGGAGAGATGCCAGTTGATGTGTGTGGAGTGGCTCTTATGGCCATGAGGACCAGAGGGAGTTTCACATCCCAGTCCTTGTGATTTGCGGCCACGTATTTCTTCAAAATACTCACCACAGTTCTGTTTGCTCTCTCGACTTGGCCTGAAGCCTGTGGGTGGTAGCCGACATGAAAGTTGGCCTTGACGCCTAGCGTCTTCCACAGTTCTTTCATCACTTCACCTGTGAAGTGTGTACCTTGGTCTGAGTTCACCCGAAGGGGAAGTCCAAACCTTGAGAATATATGATTCATTAACAACATAGCAGTTGTTTGTGCTGTGTCGTTAGGAGCTGGTAGGCATTCTACCCATTTGGTAAATGCACAGGTTACCGTGAGAAAATATTTATTTCCTCTAGAGCTCTTAGTGAGTGGTCCAACCCAGTCGATCTGGAGGTCAGACCATGGGAATGCAATGCCTCTACTTTGCAGTGGTGCTCTGTGAAGTGGTCTGGTTGGCTGAAACTGGCCACACACCACGCACCCTTCAATGTAGTCCTTGACATCCTTTTTCATTCCAGGCCAATAGGCAATTTGTTTTAATGCCGTCAGCGTGGCTTTATCTCCTTTGTGTCCTGCGGACGGGAGATCATGGGCATGAACTAACATCACCCCCCTTTGGTCATGGGGAACCACGAACACAGGTGAGGACGTTGGTCCATGAGCGAAAGTTAGGATGCCCTTGATTAGTTTTAGCTGTTTGCGCAGCTGGTAAAGGACTTTAAGGTCTGGATCGGAATCCAGTTCGTCTTTAGACGGAGTGTTTTTGTCTGGATCAGTCAGGTACAGTATCATGTAGTTGATAGCAGGATCCGACTTTTGCTGTTGGATGATGTCTGGGTCAGTCAGTGCAGGCCGTACAGAGACTGCGTTGTCAGCAGGTCCGGCCGCGGCCTGTGCACGTGTGACTGCCATAACCTCAACAGCAGGTTGTGTTGACAGAGTCTTGATCAACCAGGAGGAGTCGAAGGACCATAGAGGACCTTCGTCGGCTCCTTCTTTGGCTAAGGAATCCGCAATGTCATTGTAGTGCTTGTCATCGCCTGGGACTCTAGAATGTCCTGGAACTTTCTTCCAGTAGATCTGTAAGTCGTGTGATGTCACCAAGTGATCACATGCCATGAAAAGCTCTTTGTGTTTGACCACTTTTCTGTCGCTTGTTAGGAAACCGTTCTGTTTCCACACAGCAAGGTGACAAGCGAAACTCAAACGAGCATAGTTAGAGTCAGTGCAGATGACTAGGGTCTTGATGGAGCGTGCTACTACCATCTGGAGAGCTATTAGGATTCCTGCAATCTCAGCGTACTGAGAAGTCTGAGAGCCTAATTTGTAGCTGAAGGTAATCTGTTCTTGGTCTTGGAGGAGGACCCCTCCAACACCTGCCCTACAGATTTTGTCGCGGAGGAATGAAGATCCATCCACGTACAATGTTGTCATATCTTTGCAGATATTGTCATCAAAGAAGTGGTGGTTCGGGTCTTCAGTTACTGGGGTTTTTTCCTCAGCCGGCGGCTGGGTGGCTGGTACATCTTGTGTACACTTTTGGCAGATTGCCAAGTCTGTCCCCAGATGTGACTTCTTGTTTTGACCATAACGTATGTCTAGGTTAAAACTTTGAAGTGCCATGAGCCACGTTGCAACACGTGAGTTTGTTACCACACCATCTCTGATGCGTTGGCTGTTCAGGAAGGTCACTGGCTGGTGTTGTGTTTCCACAATGATTTTCTGTCCACCAATGTAGCTGGAGAAATGTTTTACTGCCCACACTGTGGTCAGTAGAGCTTTCTCACAGTCTGAGAATCTCAATTCGGGGCCTGCCATCGTTTTGCTGGCGTAGGCTACTACACGTTTGTCTCTGTCGTGTATCTGGTACAGACCTGCACTTATGCAATGAGCTGAGAAGCCCACTTCCAAGTAAAACTCTTTGTTGTAGTCTGGGTAGACTAAACATGGGGCTGACTTGATCCTGTTTATAAGAGCGTCCATTGCCTGTTGCTGTTTGTCAGTCCAAACAAATGGTACGTCTTTTTTAAGGAGTTCAGTCAGTGGTTTCGCAAGGTCCGCATAGTTTTCGATGAACTGGTTCGAGTAGTTACACACGCCCAGAAAACTTTGTAGTTCTTTGAGATTGGTGGGGACTTTGAGATTGTCGAGGCCTTGGGTGCGAGTCAGCTGTGGTTGTACTCCGTCAGGACCTACAAGTAGGCCAACGTAGTCCACTTTGGTTCTGCACCATTGGCATTTTGACAGTGATATCTTAGCACCAGCAGTTGTCAGCTGATTCAGAACGTGGTCGATCTCAGCCAAATGTGAGTCCAGTGTTGGCTGCCTCAAAAGGACATCGTCCACGTAGATCAGTGTTCCACGCTCGTGGGCGTCTGGACATGCTTTGTTCAAGAAGATGTTGAACTCTGCAGGTGAGTTAGCGTAGCCAAAGGGACACCTGTTAAAGGTGTATTGACGGCCACCAAAAGTGAAAGCTAGTTTGTACTGGTCCTCGGCGCGCACAGGGATGGTCCAAAAACCAGAGGCGACGTCGAGGGTCGAGAAGTACTTACCATTGGTGACCTTGGGCAGTTCCTGTTGGAGTTGCGTCATAGGCCATCTGGATAAGGGAACTTGTTTGTTTAGCTTTCGGTAGTCTATAGTGAGTCTCCACTTACCATTTGGTTTTAACACCGGCCATAAAGGCGCAGAGTAAGTGCTGTTACAGTATCGGATGATACCTTTTTCTAACAGGTCATTAATGATTTCTCTGATAGGTTGATGTGCTGCCAGAGGAATCTTGTACTGTCTGACAAATGCAGGGGGAGCATTAGGCGGGGTTGGGATGCTCACTGTGTGGAGCGTGGTCAACCCACAATCCATCGAGTCAGCTGAGAATGATTTCTCATACTTTAAAAGAACTTTGCGAAGTCTGTCCCTTTCTTCATCAGTTTTCAGGGCGTCGGCTTGGGCGACCACCTGGTCAATCTGTGAAGCAATTGAGAGGGGTTCTTGTTCTTTGGGGAGCTCCATTGAGTCCCTTTCAGTGTCGTGAAACCTGTTTACAGGTAGTGCACTGTAAGTTTGGGGGCATAGACTGCCTCCTTTGTTGAAACCGAACCTGCGGACAGTGTCCTGGTCGGCCTCAGTGGGGGAGAAAAGAGCTATGGCCTGTGTTGGTTTCGTGAACAAGACTTGCCCCGTGTGTTGATTTGGGATCAAGTTTTCTGGGAGTCCTCCCAGAAATGGAATGCTTAGCTCAAAATCATGAAAATCAGTAGAGATCAACCATCCTAGCTGTGTGTTTTTTGGGATCAGTACCTCTTCTGTGCTTGTGTTGCACACAGCAACAGTCGTGGTTCTGCAGTCGAGGGTCACTTGGCATGTGGCCTCCATGGACAGTCCTAAGTTGAAAAACATAGGAGATGGTTGAAAGTATGCCTGTTTTGTGCTAATAGCTTGTCCTTTCATGATGTGACACATCACTGGCTTGTTCATAACCTGTGGTGGTACCGCAGTGTTATGGCTGTTAGCAATCTGACAGACCTCTGGAATGGTCTGTCCAGCTTTAAGGTTCTCTGTGGTCAGCACAGGAGAGTCCTTCGTGGCTGTATCCAGTGACCACAGTACATTGTTGTTGATGTCCACTCGGACACCTAATCTTACCAAAATGTCGGAGCCTATGTAGGTTGCATGTGGTAAGTTCGGGACCACGAGGAACGGGTGATCCAGTTCTCGTTGGTTCCAGATTAGTTTAAGGTCAATGATCCCTTTAGCGGTCATTACCTGTTTATCGTTGGGGTCTAGCGAAAAGCGGAAAGCCTTTCTGTTCATTCCTAGACCCAACTGTTTCTTAACCAAGGTTCCAAAGAAAGCTTGGCTGATCGCTGATTTCTCCGTCCAAGGGGACAGAACAGCATCATCGGTGTGGGATCCTTGAATCTCAACACCATTGACTACCTGTGGT
>JBBPBX010010257.1:41375-58255 GCA_038048925.1 Garcialebias charrua | reverse complement strand
CAGTCGTCTCTGCTCTTGTGGTAATGGCAGCGTGGTGGTGCAGTCTCGCTGATGACAGTTGTTTAAACGCACACGGTTGTTGCGGATCCAAAGCTGCTTCTCCGTTGTTAAGCACCACTCTAATTGTATTGCTTCTATTCGGTTTTTCTCAAGGTCAAGGTTCTTTATTGTCATTTGCATCACGTGGTACATGAGGTGGAATGAAATTGTGTACACAGGGTCCCAGTTACATCCAAGAATAGCAGAAATATATATGTAAAAAGAAATGGCAAATAAGGATCTAAGATATAAACTAAGATATACACTGAACAAATGCTGAACAATACGCTAAAACAGTGTTTCCCAACCTGGGGGGCCCGACCCCCACGTGGGGCGCAAGAGAGCACAGGTGGGTCGCATAATTTGTCTGCTCAGAGGTTATAGGTTGCAAAAAATATCAATTTGTCTGTGTAACAACTTCAGAAAATAAGCTTTTATTTTAAATATAATATTTGACATTTCACCAAATCCTGATCAACACTGAAGGACCCTCATTTTGGTTATGTTTTAAAAGTTTTCTTTAACATATTATGTTAAAAACTAAAATCTGTACTGTCACATTAAGGACGTCAGTCCCGCTCTCAGCTTTCGCAGCCTGAGTGAGAAGAGGTGGGGAATTTTTGTTGCTTTTGGTTAAGCTCACGTTTTATTAAATATACAACATAAACGTTACCACATAGAGCTGTCATTTATAACCCGAACCCAGAGCTCGAATCTGAGCCGGGCCATGTGCTTAGTGTGGGCCTGGCCGGTCACAGGCTTTGATGTGGTTTTATGAATCATAGCACAAAGAAAACTGCACAATATAAAATTGTGTTCATCTACTTTTTGAGGAGGAGGCAGGTCCGACCGGCCGGTTATTTAAAAAAGTTACGTTAAGCTCAGATGGACCTGTCACCGGCTGCGCCCGTCCGCTGAACCACCTGTTAGAAAAGGACTTGCGACCTGTCCAGGGTGTCCCCCGCCTCTCGCACAGTGACTGCTGGACATGGGCACCAGCGACCCCCGACCCACAAAGGAAGAAGCGGGTGAGGATGGATGGATTTATTTATTTATTTATTTGCTAATCACCGGCTGCGCGCGTCTCCTTGGCTGAAGATGAACTTTGTGACCTCTAAGCTGATTCTGTATCCAAAAAATATTTCCAAGAAAATGCATGCAAAAGGTTTTGGACTGCCAAAGGCAGCCTTCAGCCTATTGTGTGAGTAAAAACAAAAGCTGCAACAGACTTGATGTCCATCAAGACTTCAGGTTGTCTGTGACAAACACCTGACATCAAACCCTGGTGCCCAGGGTGACCAACACACTGACAGAGACACAATGCACTGGTCATTTGAAGTTATTTTATGTTTTAATAATATGCACACTGTATAAACACACACTCATCCATTTTAGATACATAGATAAAGATATATCTTGTTTGTACACAAACTTTGCTGTTTTAGTTTTATTTTCCAGCCTGCTGTGCCATCTGTAATTCATTTTTGTCATTAAAGTTGTTTTAGGGTGGCAGGAATAAACTTTGGTCTTGGTTCTAGCTCATTATTCAGATCAGAATTAATTATTTTTCCAAACCGAGATGTTTCAAAAAGCTATCTATCACAAGTAAGACATATATTACATTTACAAACAAATCCAATTCAAGTCCATGTAACTTTCAAGTAAAAAAAAAAAAACCTACCCTTTTAACTCTTTTTTTTCTGTTCTGTTAAACATATTTATGTGTATGTGTGTATGTGTAAATATAACTATGTATGTATATAAATATATGTGTATGTATGTGTACCGTACATGCACATATGCATATACACATTAGTCTTTGTTTTTGTTAGAGCTGTGTGTTCATGCCCAGAGTTTGATATCTTGACAAAACTACCATTTTTATTTTTATTTTTTAAATTATTTTATTATTATTTATTATTATTATTTTTTATTTTTTAAAACGGTTTATAAATTACTCTGTTGTTAGTTTTTAAAGAAAAGTTATTTGAGTAATTCTCAAAACAATGTTCTTGTAGTTATTTCAGTTGTACAACAACCAGTTTATATCATTCACAAATAAAAGTTTGTAACTATTTACTTTGATCTTTTATTGACTTTATGCTACTGTATATTTACTTATATTACTATTACTTATAATATTACTTATATTTACTTTATACTTTTATCACTTTGATAAAGAGATTAATCTTATTGAGTCTTTTGGGAGATGGGGCGTAATGAGGGATTGGGGGTCTCAGATTGGCTAGGAAGTATAAGTTGGGAACCACTGCACTAAAATATCTAATAAGCTAATCACTAATAAAAACAATACGCTGAACAACAGTAGCACGGACATGAGTCTGTGTGGGTGGATGAGTATGAATGAATGAATACAGCAGCAGATCAGCAGGTGTATGTTCTCAGGTGTAGGTGAGTCTCCATTGGAACAAGGTGTGGGATCATCATAGCAAAGAGTGCAAAGTGGGCAGGATCTTCATAGCTCATATTGTGCTCTACAAATTGGGCCAATCAGCGGCTGCTCTGTGCTGACGTCAAAATTGTCTGCGTAGAGTAGTCTGCTTGAAACCGTGGATGAGGTGGTGTCATAAACAGAACAGGAACCGGCAGTGGAGACACTTTTTTTTTATTTTTTTTATTTTTTTATTTTTTATTAGTGATAAACAAAAGTAACAATGACAATGACAAAACTCACAATAACATGTCAAAAACACCATCAATATCTCATACAAGAATCACATCTCCTAAAGACTATAATACATTCTGATTGCAAAGGTTCAAGAAAAGTCTCAATAATACTTAAAATAAGTCCTTCACAGAATAAAAAAAAGAACTAAAAATAAAAAATAAGGGAATTAAAAGATGAAAAATAGAAAAAATAACAATAAATCAAAAAAAAAAACATACAAATCAGGGGGCTAGAAACTAAAAAACTTCCATTAACTCATATAATTTTACTGCATTTTCATTCTGCATCTTTTTTAGACAACTTTTGAAAAAAGAAATATCATTTTTTAGAGCACTGATAGAAAGGGAGCATTTTGCGTATCGACATTTATGGATATAGTATTTTGTTACAATAATCAGAACATTTACAATAAATTCTAAGTTCTTATCTTTAATGAATAAACCAAATTGAATATTTTCTAAGGAAACAAAATCCAAGTTTATTCCCTTAGCAGACAGAAAGTTGTGAAGTTGTTTCCACAAGTTCAATACTTCTTCACATTCATAAAACAAATGTTTAGTTGTTTCCAATTGAGTCTTACAAAAACCACAATTTTCTACATTAAAATTAAATCTCTCTTTTAAGAATTGGTTTGAAGGATATATGTTATTTATAAATTTAAAATGTAGTTCTTTAAGTTTAGGAGGAATCGGAAATCTCAAATAATTTGTTCTTATTTTGACTCTTGTAGAATTGTTAAAAGTTTGTAATAGAGCTGTGCTTTTTGTTCTTCCTGGGTACATGTTATTTATTGAATATTGGTTTAAAAACTTGTTGTTGCATTTACTTTCCCTAATATCCACATACTCAATTTGAATCTTATGGAGTCTTGGAATATAGGGATGAGATAAATTGTTTTTAATTGACTGAAAAAGGACATCAGGGATGCTACGTAAAATGGCAGTGGAGACACTTAACTGGTGTGGTGTCCAGCTGAACTGAAGAGTGGAAACATGGAGAAGAGGCTTAGAAAGAAGGCTGTCTTGTGTGACTGAAAACTTGGTGATGTACGATGGTGCTCTAATGTATATGATGATAGCAACACTGGGCCCCTTTGCATGCTGGGTAATTACAATACGGCCATCTGGCTTCATGCAAGCCTACATTGTGACCCTTGCCAAACTTTGAGTGATTTAAAGTTGTCTAATGCGTTTGCATCTTCCTTGTCTGGTGATCCTCACTCACTGTTTTCACTGACTGTTGGACGCTCTGACAACTGCCTGATAACACTGTCAGTCTACTCACGATGACATCACTTATGCCCTCTGGTGCCCATTCTAAACTTTTGAGCTTTATCTAAATTGAACTATTTCCTGTGTCTGTTTTTATTTTATTTTTTTACCTTACTGAATGTTACATAAGATCGGTTTTAAAAACAAAATGCATCATCAAGAATGAAGTGCAATCCTGATTGGATGATTTGCTTTAAGTTCATTCTCCTTTTGTACTCATGCATACGTACTATTGAGTATTTAATTTTGGGGCAATAAATGTTGCATATTGCATCTTTTTCCCCATCCTCACCCCCCAAGAGCCCCACTGATGCCGTTCAGCTCATAATGAAAGAAGCACCACTTTCGAAATAGGTTGTTCTTGTTAACTCGCTGTATGAAATGAAAGTTTCTTTGCAAAGAGTCATATCAGGACATCTTCTTGTCTTTTTGTTTTGCAGGTCGCTGCTGCCGCAGACACCTCATGCAACCTGAACACCACAGCCGGTGCATAAATAAGACAACAGAATATCCCGGCTGAGAACAGGAGGGATGCAAAGATGGAAGTAGTCGGTGGTGGATTCAGTTTTCGCAGCATCGATTCGGGGGTGCACAAACTCTCACAGTCAGACACTTGCATGGGTTTTAATAGTGCCTACTTCTCTCTTTTTCTGAGAGGACACAGATACACCCTGAATGGGCCCCTGCGGTTTGTTGTGTTTGGGAAGTACCTAGTGTTACAACTGTCGCGGGGCTCTTAAAGGGCCAGCGGCGCTTTTTATTTGACTTTTTACAACTCATACTGATATTTTTGCAACATACTGTGTAATTGTCATGACAGCTGAACTTGTGCACGTTACATTTCAAGGATGTGAGGCTCTATAAATGGATGAAGGAGAAGACCTTGCAGTTATTTCTAAAGCCTCACACGTACATTATAAATTGCACATGTTGTGCATTTTGTCTCTTGTTAAAGATGAATATGTTTTAAATGTGTAGTAATAAATTTCTCGGTATCGAAGTATTTTAACTGGGCTCGTGTTTTTCTTTTTAAGCGTCCAATGCGTGAGTGAGGTCTGTTTATACTGTAAAGCCTCTGGGTGTTCTGCATCAGTACTCCTGCTTACAGCTGCCGGAGGTGAAAGCGTTTACACACAAACTCCTTACTCTGTCTGTGCGGGCTGTTTATCATTAACAGAATTATGAATTTCTGATCACATGAAAAGAATACTTTATTAATTATTGGATGTCGTCTTGACAATTATTTTAGCTGCTTTGGATTACATAATTTGTAGTCACGTGTCTGATTCAGACTCGCACAGTTAATCTTAGACATGTTGCTTGTTGTTATTGAAAAGTACAAAAGTTCTTGTTGCTAAAAAGCACCTGCTGTCTGACTGGTTGGGTTTTAAACAAGACGGCAAAGGAAGTGTCTGGCTTTGTGCACCACATGTCAACAAGTTGTGGCTTTCTCATCTCTTGAATCTTCAAAACGCTCAGGTTATGTCTTTGTAGACGATTACCCAAACTTTTCTAAGAATAAAGTGTTTAAAAATGGATACAAAGGAGAAACAATGTTTTATTTTCAGTTTACAGTCTGTAAAGCTGAACCATCGTCTCAAATTGACGCACGTGCACTTTAGTTCAGCAGTGGATTATTAACGATAAAACCATTCTCCGTTTCAGTTTCAGTATTTTAATTCATTAATTATCTACCTGTTTTTATGGCTTCCTGTCGAAGAAAACACACAGAGGGGAAGAAAAAAAACGTTTTTACTTTGTTTAAGAAGTTAATCATACGTTAGTCCCTCGTTTATCGTGGGGGTTCGGTTTCTAGCCCCCGCGCGATAAGTGAAAAACTGCAAAGCAAAGATAGTAGTACAAGTAGTAGTTTATTTTAGTATTTACCGTATTTTACGGCCTATAAGTTGCAGTTTTTTTAACTAATATTCATGTTCTGCAACTTATGGGGCGAAGCAACATATTTATGGATTTTTTCCCATATTTTTAGACCAATTTTTGGCTGAGATATGACAGTTTCCATTCATTCTGACGGGGAAAAAATGGAGCAGTACCACTTTCGGCTGCTAGGGGCGCAGTACCACTTTCGGCTGCTAGGGTCCACCGACCGTTCCCAGCTCGTGTCTGACTGAAGCCTCTTCTGCTCAGACTCACTCTGTCGCAGCCCGGCCTCCTGAACTCTGGAGGTCTGAACTACTGTTACCTTGTTAGCAAAATAGCTCAAGAACCAGGACAGATTTTGTTGGAACTTACAGAAATTAATCACTGGATGGACATTTACAACTGATTAGCTTTAGAAGATGTTTGAGCAAAATTCGATTTATTTATAATTTATTTTCGCAGCGCGCGCGACCGTTTGGAAGACGCCAAAGCGAAACAATTTAAATCCAGCTGATTTGACCATTACGTGCATTTATTAAGGAAAAGTTAAGCTCAGAAACACTGTTACTATGTCAGCCAACAAATATATATTTTTAGTTGATTATATTGTTAAATTTTAAAGAAATGAAGCATATCCGCTCGCTGCGCAGCACGCGAAATAGCGAAACTATTTTTTTTAAATTCAGCTGATTTGACCATTACGTGCATTTATTAAGGAAAAGTTCAGCTCACACATCTTTGCTATAATTTTCAGCAAACAAATAATTGTTTTTACCGTGTTAATCTTGTTAAAGTCCTTCCGTGCACATTCCTGTGGCCACAATTTGCAGCCAATCCATTTTGGGCAAAACACGGCCCACATTTCCGGGTTGTCGCATACGCTTCAGCTGTGACGCATAATAGATGCAACTTATGGGGTGAAGCGACATATTTATGGATTTTCCCAATTTATTGGACATATTGGACTAAAGTGACTTATGGGACGGAAAATACGGTATATATAAAGGTGTTTTAAACCCATCCCACACTCTTGCAATGTTCCTAATAATTTTCTAAACTTTTAAACCTTTAAAAAAATATTATTTTTAAACAGGAACCCACCAGAGAAGATGAATTAGTAGCTGTGATGACGATGAAGGTGATGAAGATGAGATGAAACCAG
This sequence comes from Garcialebias charrua, assembly GCA_038048925.1. Classification (NCBI taxonomy): domain Eukaryota; kingdom Metazoa; phylum Chordata; class Actinopteri; order Cyprinodontiformes; family Rivulidae; genus Garcialebias; species Garcialebias charrua. The sequence continues at coordinate 51,213 of JBBPBX010010257.1, read as the reverse complement.
GTCTTTGGCTTCGTCCTTCATAATAAAAGTGCAAGATGGCATCCTTTTCCAGAACAGGCCCGTTTCCTCCACGTTAAAAACTTGTTCAGAACTGTAGCCCCCCTCGGCGATCAGATCTTTGAACGTTGTGTTAACGAACTCCTCAGCTCCTGCTGTGTCAGTGGACGCAGCCTCTCCGTGCAGGGAAACACTTTTTAATCCAAATAGTTTTTGAAATTCATTGAACCATCCCTTGCTGGCACTAAATGCAGTGGTTTGGTGGTTGAACCAGACGAAGGTCCAGCTTCAAGTAGGTCCTTCCCCTCTTTTACAGGTCATTCTCAAAAAATTAGCATATTGTGATAAAGGTAATTATTTTCCATAATGTAATGATAAAAATGAAACTCCTATATTTTAGATTTATTGCACACCAACTGAAATATTTCAGGTCTTTTCTTGTTTTAATACTGATGATTTTGGCATACAGTTCATGAAAACCCAAAATTCCTGTCTCAAAAATTAGAATATCATGAAAAGGTTCTCTAAACGAGCTATTAACCTAATCATCTGAATCAACGAATGAACTCTAAACACCTGCAAAAGATTCCTGAGGCTTTTAAAAACTCCCAGCCTGGTTCATTACTCAAAACCGCAATCATGGGTAAGACTGCCGACCTGACTGCTGTCCAGAAGGCCATCATTGACACCCTCAAGCAAGAGGGTAAGACACAGAAATAAATTTCTGAACGAATAGGCTGTTCCCAGAGTGCTGTATCAAGGCACCTCAGTGGGAAGTCTGTGGGAAGGGAAAAGTGTGGCAGAAAACGCTGCACAACGAGAAGAGGTGACCGGACCCTGAGGAAGATTGTGGAGAAGGGCCGATTCCAGAGCCACCGTGCACAGGCGTGTGCAGGAAATGGGCTACAGGTGCCGCATTCCCCAGGTCAAGCCACTTTTGAACCAGAAACAGCGGCAGAAGCGCCTGACCTGGACTACAGAGAAGCAGCACTGGACTGTTGCTCAGTGGTCCAAAGTACTTTTTTCAGGATGAAAGCAAAGTTTGCATGTCATTCGGAAATCAAGGTGCCAGAGTCTGGAGGAAGACTGGGGAGAAGGAAATGCCAAAATGCCAGAAGTCCAGTGTCAAGTACCCACAGTCAGTGATGGTCTGGGGTGCCATGTCAGCTGCTGGTGTTGGTCCACTGTGTTTTATCAAGGGCAGGGTCAATGCAGCTATCAGGAGATTTTGGAGCACTTCATGCTTCCATCTGCTGAAAAGCTTTATGGAGATGAAGATTTCATTTTTCAGCACGACCTGGCACCTGCTCACAGTGCCAAAACCACTGGTAAATGGTTTACTGACCATGGTATTACTGTGCTCAATTGGCCTGCCAACTCTCCTGACCTGAACCCCATAGAGAATCTGTGGGATATTGTGAAGAGAAAGTTGAGAGACGCAAGACCCAACACTCTGGATGAGCTTAAAGTGCGACTAAACCCAAAATTAACTTTTTTTAGCTGATAAACTCCCTAGAATGTGTTTAAAATGTTATCTAGCACTATGGCTGTGTTTATTCTCACATAATTGTGCATATCTGTGTAAATTGGCAATATTTGGCAATATTTGGTCTAAAAATGTGTTTACGGTAGTTCTATGGGTTGAACTGGTGGATTACACCTTAATTTTCTTATTTGTGCAAACGCTCATGTGTGACATGTCTGCTCATGTGTGATGTCACACAGGTGGTTCAAGCAGAGCCAATCCCCTGCAGAGATGAGAAGTGCATACCTTATATGGAAATGCTGCATTTCACTCCTGACAAGCGGTTTTATTTTTCTTTTCATTTTCATTTTTTTAGGCCTTTGGTTTTGGATGGAATGGGTGGAATAGATAAATACATCTACATGTTTATTCTTTGTTGTTGCTTGGTGTATGTTGTTGGCTAGAGGTTTAATTTGTTTTAGGTTGTTGCAGGTGGAGGCGTGAACAAAAGCACAACTCTACCTCCACCCCTCCTTGTCTCTCGACACGCCCATTGTCAGGGAGATTTTGGAAGGAGGAGTTACAGATCCACAGGGGTTTAGTCGCACTTTAAGGCCGCTATCGAAGCATCCTGGGCCTCCATGACACCTCGGCAGTGCCACAGGCTGATTGCCTCCATGCCACACCGCATTGAAGCAGTCATTTCTGCAAAAGGATTCCCGACCAAGTATTGAGTGCATCACTGAACATAATTATTTGAAGGTTGACTTTTTTTGTTTTAAAAACACTTTTCTTTTATTGGTCGGATGAAATATGCTAATTTTTTTAGATAGGAATTTTGGGTTTTCATGAGCTGTATGCCAAAATCATCAGTATTAAAACAATAAAAGACCTGAAATATTTCAGTTGGTGTGCAATGAATCTAAAATTTATGAAAGTTTCATTTTTATCATTACATTATGGAAAATAATGACCTTTATGACATTATGCTAATTTTTTTAGAAGGACCTATACATCACCAAGTCAGCTTCCTCCTGCTGCTGCAAGACGAAGTTGTTTCACCTTTTTCCAGATGGTGTTTATATCCAAAGTGATGTTTTTTTTCTACAACTGTTAATCCACACAAACAATGTAGCTTCCATCTTCACAATCATGCCGTAAAGGCAGGCAACATCCACGTAGGTACGGCCATCTTGAAGTTTGTCCATTCTCTTTAATCGGCAGCATCTTCTGCTGGCGTTTCGGTTCGCTGCCTGAAACTTTTGAATGCACAGAACGTTTCGGAGCCATAACACGATTAATGTCCAGATGACATAAAGCACAGGTAAGCAGAAGGTAACAGCCAGTCAGCAACCAGGTTACTAAGCACAATGCTCTGTTTCTTAAAGAAACATGGCCTCACACGGTTTACACTTTCTTTTGAAGCTTACGTTTGTAAAGTTGAATTTTCTTAAACTTTTCCATGTGACATGAATTAAATTTTACGTTTGAAAGGTCGGTTAAGAAATCATGACTTCACTTTGCAAAAAAATACTGTTCAGCAGAAAACAGCGGCCGGAGACACTACAGTGCAGCACAGCATTGATTTGAGGGAAATGTAGTCCTTATGAGTGGCGATTACAGTACAGTGGAGGTTGAATGAAAGAACTACAAAATGGAAGCGCCTGTCTGAATTATTATTATTATTTTTATTAACTTTTTCACAACCACATGAGTACAGGGATATTACTGTACAGTCCACAATCGTGCATCTTGTACATTATTTTGTCCAATATTATGGACTGTACGTCCACAAATGGAGTCCACGAAAGTTGAACCGCGAAGTAGCGAGGAACTACTTAGAAACTGAAACACATGAACACTGTTTAGCAGAGAATCAAAAAAGGCGTTCAATACAGAAACAACTGGACTTTATTTGTAACAGGAGACGTTTCGCTTCTCATCCGAGGAGCTTTCTCAATTCAAAGAGCAGAGAGTGACTGAGGAAGGTTTTAAAGGGCTGAGATAAGATACAAATCTATACAGATCTCAGCCCTTTAAAACCTTGCTCAGTCACTCTCTGCTCTTTGAATTGATAAAGCTCCTCGGATGAGAAGTGAAACGTCTTCTGTAATAATGAATTCCATTTATAATGCACTTTTCATTAATAAAAATCTCAAAGTGCTACAAAGTGTAATAAAGCAAAGATCAAAATAAAACAAGTGATAAAATCAAATAAAATCAATAATAATATCGACTAAGATCAAAGATAAAATCATGTGGATGCAGATTAGGCTTGCTTAAAAAATAAATAAAATAAAACAAGTGATAAAATCAAGTAAAATCAATAATGATATCAGCTAAGATCAAAGATAAAATCATGTGGAGGCAGAATAGGCTTGCTTAAAAAGAAAGGTCTTTATGCTGCTTTTAAAGTCAACCAGTGACTGTAGCTATGTTTCCATCCAATTTAAATTCGATTTTTGAGCGAATTTTAGAAAATTTCGCTAAAATGTAAATTAAAATTATGAGGATCAGAAGTGTTTCCATTAACTGGCTTGAAGCGCATCTGCAATGCCACGCAAAGCGTCTCTACGTCAGACGTCAGCGTCATTACGTCACACGTCAGCGCCATACGTCAGACGTCAGCGTTACGCACTTCCACAGTAAACAGGAAGTAGCGTTTGAAAACAGACATCTCGGCAAAATGGAGAGAATATTTCAGGTATGTGTTGCTATCGGGCAAGTTGTATTTATTCTGTCATGCCAACTAGTTTTAGCGATGTTACATGTTGTCCGGAGCGGAAACAGCTGATCAGTCACGTGACGTGAATGTTCGCTGCGGCAGAACTGAGTCGGCTAATCTGTTTCCATCTGTCGTTTAGCCGACTCAGCTCTGAATCGACTCCCCAAAAACTACCTCAAGCGAGCGTATAAACTTTAGAGCGACTTAGAGGAAGTTAACTCGAATTATGCCGTTTCCATTTAGCTTTTCTGATGCGATGCTTCATAATGCGCACCTAGAAACCTTGATGGAAACACGCCTTGTGGAGCTCTCAGGTCGTCAGGGAGGGAGTTCCACAGGCGGGGGGCAGCCACACAGAATGCTCGGTCTCCCATCGTCCTCAATTTGGTCCGAGGAATATGAAGGAAATTACTGTTCTGTGATCGTTACAAATAAAGTCCAGTTGTTTCTGTATTGAACGCCTTTTTTTTATTTTTTCATGTCCTGGATGACTGAGAATCTTCACCAGCATTTAGCAGTGAAGCAAAATGAACAGTTTCCAAGAATTAGCCCCCCAAAAATCCCTACATTTGAGAATGGCTTAAAAATCCCCGAAAGAGCAAATATTTAGTTAAGGGGTTAGTTTTTTTTAATTTTTTAGATAAACTTAAGTTACATCTTTAAAAACATAAAATAATGTAACTTCATGGCACCTTTAGCTCATTCTCGGGCCCATTAGCAGGTGTAAGTAATCCAAACATCACTTTCTGTCCCGTTAGCCAGATACCTTTAGATGTGGTCAGCTGAGCGGCAAGTCATGCTCACTAGTCCGGATATCGCTTTGTGTCACTTTGTATCACCCCTTCTCCTTTTTTTGTACCTCAGCTTTCACTGGAAACGCTCATCCTGATCACTCGCTGCTCGTGCAGCCTCATACTGTGCCAGGTCAAGCCTTTTGACTCCATCTTGCGTTCCCTTTCATGTTGGGAACTGGAAGAGGGGAAAAAGGAGGTTCATCAAACACAAAGCTCATTAAAATAAACCTCTGTCAACTCCCACTCCCTTTTTCTGCTGTACAGGAATGTGCTGTCAGGCTTCACATCCCACACACAGAAATGCTGCAGGACTTCAGGTAATGAATGAACTGGGGATGTCCAGCCAGTAAAGGATGACTGAGCTTCCCAGCACTGTGCAACATCAATGCACGTTAATGCACAAGTTTCATAATATGGCTTGCAAACGTATAGCAACGTATATATAATTTATTCTTGAAAGCGAGGAGGGAAAAGCACTTTCTTGAAGTTGTGAGCGTTTTACCGTCTGCAACCATCCATAAACCTGGAAAAGATAAGCCGAAACACAAAATAACTTTTGTTCCAGTTTTTGTTGTGCAACAAAGTGGCCGAGCACCTTCGGGTATCTTTTGTATTTACAATGTGCAGCAACGGTTTACAGCCCAGTAAACCTGTTTAAAGTTAATGTAAATCCTCTTTACATATCTTTTTTTATTATTTACTGGGTCAAGCAGGACTTTAAAAAAGGTGAAGGACAGCGGTTGTATAAACAGTAAAGATAATAAAGACAATAAATGTGTTGAGAAAATACGCCTAGGGATTATTTTTACTTTTATTTTTTATATTTTTTTTTACATGAAGCAGTTTGATTCATGTGATCATGTTTTCTGTTTGACTCCGTTTTCAGGAATTCATCTACATCACAATAACTTTCTTTGTCACCATGACCCAGAGTGTTTGACTTCAGAGAAAAATCTGACTTCATCATCAGCATCCACGCCCTCTGCCTTTTGATGTGACTGCTCTGTTTGTTCACCAGCGCCAGCGGTCTGCTCTCCCATTCAGCTCTCTGCTCTCTCGTTAAATCCCCCACACTGGCTGGGCAGCATTGTTTGTGTTTTACACCAGGAGGCGAGAAGCTGGTTCACACATCACGTCTCGCAGTCACCACCTCAGATCAGGTGTGACCTCTCACCTGCTTTTTTTATTATATTTTTCATGTGGATAATTCAGTCTGCTCTTCACCTATGGAATTTGCACCCGATTGGAGAGTGCCCTGTGTATATGGGGCAAAAAGTACGCAGCATTTACCAGTAAATGTTTCTAGAATAAATCAACATAAAGAGCAGCAGAACAGAGTCTGAATGAACATGTACTAAATATTTCACTACATTCTTTAACTATTGTGACACATTTTTTTTTTATTACAACGTACAAGGTGCTGCTTGTGGGAGCGTTCACTCTCTCGACAACTAAAAAGCGAAAAAAACATGAAAAGTTTTCACGCGAGCGATTTCTTTTCCTCTGAAATATACAGGTAATCCCCGACTTACAAGCGAGTTCCGTTACTACGACTATCTCGTAAAACGAAAATCTCGTAAATCGGGGACTACCTGTATACAGTATATACCGCATGAGCTGCCACTGATACACATACATGTGCGGTAATGAACAGTTACCAAGCACTTCGCCTATCCTAACACTTTAAAACATTTTAAAAGAATATAATGTACTGTATATAAAAAATTAATTTCTTACTTTGAGCTGCATCTTCTCTCGTCTGTTAGCTCCGCCGCGTTAGCTCCGCCGCGTTACATCCGAGCTCCGCAGCTTTCTGAAGCACCACGCAGTCCAAACTGTTTACAGGAAGGACTGTTAGCATGTTAACTTCATACATTTGGAGCCAGAATTATTTTTTTAATAACTTACCGAAAGCCGTTTCTCCGCGGTGTCCGTCCATCCATCCAAACGAGCTGCACTCGTTAGCTGTTGTTAGCTCCATGTTAGCTGCGCTCGTTAGCCTGTCAGTTCATCCAAAGGGCGCTCGCTGTTTCTCCGCGTTAGCATCCGCAGCTCCGGGCAGTCCGGCATTAACAGCACCTGTTAGCGTTAGCCCATCCAAATCCGCGGCTGCTGCTCCCGCCGAGCTCCGGGTAGTCCGGCATCGAAGCGAGCTCCCGGACGCAGGTGGCCTCTCCGCGGCCTGTCGGCTCGCTGCGTGTTAGCCCAGCACATGAGCTACTGTTGTCGTCCGGCGCGGTGTGGTGAAGCCGGCTGGCAGGAGCCGAGACTGTAGTAAAATGGAGGTCACCGCAGCATTTCCGGAAACGGCCGGAAGTTGCGCAATTATGATTAAAAATTATAATTTTTATTATAATTATTATTTATAAAGCCTTTAAAACAACCACAGCTGCAACAGAGTGCTGTACACATGAATTTAAGAACATAAAAATAAAAATAAAATATTTTTTAAATTTCATATTTTTATTAAATATGATTTCCTCTCAATTTACCGATCGATCTACGTTCCCACCCTCATCTATGGTCATGAGCTTTGGGTTGTGACCGAAAGAACGAGATCTCGGATACAAGCGGCTGAAATGAGTTTTCTCCGCAGGGTGTCTGGACTCTCCCTTAGAGATAGGGTGAGAAGCTCAGTCATCCGGGAGGGACTCGGAGTAGAGCCGCTGCTTCTCCACATCGAGAGGAGCCAGTTGAGGTGGCTCGGGCATCTGGTTAGGATGCCTCCTGGACGCCTCCCTGGTGAGGTGTTCCGGGCATGTCCCACCGGGAGGAGACCCAGAGGAAGACCCAGGACACGCTGGAGGGACTATGTTTCTCGGCTGGCCTGGGAACGCCTTGGGATTCCCCCAGAGGAGCTGCTTCAAGTGGCTGGAGAGAGGGAAGTCTGGGCCTCCCTACTTAGGCTGCTACCCCCACGACCCGATAAGCGGACGAAAATGGATGGATGGATTACCTCGTAAATTCGGAACCTCGTAAGTCGATGTGCTCGTAAATCGGGGACTATCTGTACTTTGCAAAGATGATGGCCAACATGGCTCGTTTTAAGGTTTAAAAACACATTTATTGTACAGAATTGTGGATAAACCTGCAAAAATCATCTAAACTACTTTATAGCAATTTAGGCCCAATTCGCATGGGATTGGGTTTACCTAGGGACCACATGTAATAAATAAATTACTCCTGAACGTCTGCTTTTTATGTGGTGCATTTGCAGGGAATAACCAAAACCTGAGATTTAGCTAAAATTTACGGACATCTTCTAGATATGATGTTAATGTGCTGCATATTGGGTAACAATGACGTTACGTCAGTCACGTTGCGTTCAGGCTACTGCCGCAGCTCGGTGCTGTGTTACTGTAAGCGCTAGGCAGGTGTACAGTAGTCTACAAGCAGAAGAAAATTATTCTTACTGCACAGAGCAATGCATGATGTGTGCCACCATTTGCATATGATTTTGCTCCTTCAGCCTTTTCTTCTTTTTAGTAACTGTTACGGGTCGATAGGCTTTTGCTGGTCCAGGACACAAAAGGTTATTTATGCACTCCAATGCAGCCTCCATTACTAAAAGCAAATAAAAATGCGCCCAGGAAACGAAAAACGCCTAGTTACATATTGGATTTCTGTCCAAATCACAGATGCCGATTCGCATTGGATTAGTATGTACGGTACAAGACCTCGGAGTTCAGCAAAATACAGTACGGTAGGTAATTAGCAGGGGAATTTTTACTTTACAAATGACTGACATGGCCGATTCACACAGGATTAACGACACAGACAATCTCTGTAAATATTACAAATAGCATGTGGTCCGTAAAACTAATCCCGTGCGAGTAGGGCTTTAGATTTTATGAAACACTGTTTTATCAAAGTTTATGCTCAATAATCCAGGTAAAATAATCCAACAAAACTGTCAGATAATCTGGACGGTTTTTTTTTTCTTCTTTTTTCGCATGAACTTTGATGTTTTGAACCATTTGGGCTATGGCTGCTTCTGAGGAGTCGATGGGAGATGGCGGGCTCCAGAAACCATCTGGTTAGTCCACTATAGTGTGCTACTTGTGGGACTGAGTTGGTTGTGGCTCCTCAGACTGATGAAGTCTTTTGGATGAAGGATGAACCGTTTCAACAAGAAATCGTCCACCGGACTTAAATTTGTTGGAAATGTTTCCATTAGTTCATAGCCTGGTTAAAACCAGACCCTTGTCCTTCACTTCGCTTCGTACTAGGGTCTGGGACTTCTCCCATAGACAACGATTTCTCCGGTAGATTTTTGACCGGACCAATCAGAGAACAGAAGGCGGAGTTTTGAACGACGTCGACTGACGTCGTCAGTTAAAATGGCTGCCGCCACGAAGGAATTTTCATGAAAACAAGGTAAAAAACTATTATTTCTTTGCTGAGAAAAAATATATTTCTTAGCTGACGTTATATCAGAAGTGTTCCTGAGCTTAACAGTTCCTAAATCAATTCACGAAATGGTCAAATCTGCTGGATTTAAATAGTTTCGGTTTGACATTTTCCAAACAGCCTCGGGTGCGCTACGAAAATAAATTATAAAAAATCGAATTTTATCTCAAATGTTTCATCCAGGCCAACAGTCAGTAAATTAGAGCCATATAATTACACACTGGTAGCAGAAAAAATATCCACCGAGTGGTTTCTGAGCTATTTATCTGAATAACCTGGACAGTGTTGCCAGATAGAATCCAGGTTTTCCAGCCCAAAAATCTGTTAAACACCGCCGAAAACCCGCCCAATCAGAAAGTGTCACGTGACACATCACATACAGCAAAGCGGGGGGGGGGGGATAAGAGTTAAATTAGGTCCTCTGGATGGGTTAAAAAATTGTAGAAA
>JBBPBX010010257.1:17715-32068 GCA_038048925.1 Garcialebias charrua | reverse complement strand
ACACACACACACTCCGGTATATATATATGGGCCCCCCCAAGATGACTCAAGCCCAGGGGCCCCCATCCTCCTAAATCCGGCCCTGGTGGGGCAAGACCATTAAGAGCTTTAAAAGTGAATAATAAAATTTTAAATTTAATTCTAAAATCAATTGGAAGCCAATGGAGAGAAAATAAAACAGGGGTAATGTGTTCACGTCTGGAGGTGTTTGTTAAAAGTCTAGCTGCAGCATTTTGGACCAATTGAAGGCGTTTAATGGAGGATTGGGAGATTCCCGCATATAGGGAATTGCAGTAGTCAAGCCTTGAGGTGATAAAAGCATGAATGGCCTTTTCTAAATCAAAACGATTTAAAAAAGGTTTAACTTTGTATAAAAGACGTAATTGATAAAAACAGGCCTTGACTACAGACGCTATTTGTTTATCAAATTTTAAGTCCTTGTCAAATGTCACCCCCAAGTTTTTAACTGTTGGTCTGCATTTGGAAGTTAGAGCACCAAAGTTACAGGGAGCATCATCACCGAAGAAGATGCATTCTGTCTTTCCTTCGTTTAAAAACAAAAAATTACGGTGAAGCCACTGTTTAATGTCGGCAATACAATCAGCGTATGGGGTGAGAAGATTGCTGTTTTTGGGTTTCATTGGTAGATAAATTTGTACATCATCGGCATAGCAGTGAAAAGAAAAATTATGTCTGGCTATTACTGATCCAAGGGGCAGCATGTACAGTGAAAAGAGGAGAGGACCGAGAATAGAACCCTGCGGCACACCACAAGAGAGAACGGCAGTGGAGGAAGAAAGAGTGTCCAGCATGACAGAGAATGTTCTGTTGGTCATGTAGGCAGTGAACCACTTGAGTGCTGTACCAGAAATTCCAACATAATGTTGAAGGCGAGATAGAAGGACAGTGTGGTCTACTGTGTCAAATGCAGCTGTGAGGTCCAGCAACACCAGTGCAACGGGACACTTGGCATCCATGGACATGGAAATGTCATTATGGACTTTTAACAAGGCTGATTCGGTAGAATGATGGGTTCTAAAACCAGACTGAAATGTTTCAAAAATACCATGATGTTCTAAAACAGGTTGTAACTGCATAAAAACAATTTTTTTCTAAAACTTTAGATAAAAAAGGCAGATGAGAAATAGGTCTAAAATTAGATAAAATTGATGGGTCCAGGTGAGGTTTTTTAAGAAGGGGCCTAACTACAGCATGTTTAAATGCAGCAGGGACAATCCCTAAACGAAGGCAGGAGTTTAAAAGTGTTAAAACACAAAAACCCACAGAATTAAAAACCTCTTTTAAAAACCTGGATGGAAGAAAGTCCAGAGGGCAATTAGTGATCTTTAAATGTTGAACAACATCAGTGAGAGTGGCAAGAGACACTGGTTGAAACTGTTCAAACACAACCGGAGCTACAGAGACAACAGAGTAGTCAGGGGCAACCGGACCAGTGACCTGTCTGACTGAGGCCACTTTATCCTGGAAAAATTTTAGAAAGTTTTCACAGTTTGTGGCTGTGGCATCTGGTAGAATACGCACAGCTGGATTTATAACAGAATTAATAGTGTTAAATAACACTCTAGGACAATGGCAATTATCTGAAATCAAACCAGATAAAAATAGACATTTCGCCTCTTTGACAGATCTCTGGTAATTTTTAAAGCATTCTCTCAAAAATTTTAAGGATGAAGGAAGTTTGTCTCTCTTCCATTGTCGTTCCGCTTTCCTACATATTTTCTTGAGAGTATGCGTGGCATCGTTTAACCACGGCTCCACTCTTGGTTTGGTGGATTTAAACCGAAGAGGAGCGATGGAGTCTAAAATGTCAGAGCAGGTGGTTTGAAAAGAGAGAAGGAAGTCCTCTGGATGAAATTCATTTGTACTTGAAATTGAAAAGTCCATAAAAGCAGTGGTAAACAGTCCAGCGGTCTCAGGAGTAAAAATACGACGCCAATGACCTGCAACAGCAGGCCTACTGACAGGTAGGGGGGCTGAAAACTCTAACATGATGGGGAAATGATCTGAGATGGCAGTTTCAGATGTTTCACAGAGTGAGATGGATAGCCCATGAGATATAATAAGGTCCAACGTATGTCCAAGAAGATGAGTTGGCCCACGCACAGACTGTATTAAGTTAAAAGATGTTAAAAGATTAATAAAATCAGAGGCTAACTGATCGGACGGGCAACAAACATGAATATTAAAATCTCCACAAAAAAGTAAATTGTCAAATTTGGGAATGGAGTCAGCTAAAAATTCAGCAAATTGTTGAATAAAATCCTTATTATTTTTAGGGGGACGATAGACAATTCCAAATAATACAGGCTGTGTCAGCTCAGCCACGAACAGCTGTAACTCAAAAGAAGAATATGTTTTGGCAGGTAAAAGTCTACATTTGAAATTGTCTCTAAAAACTGAAGCAATGCCCCCACCACGACCCGTGAGACGGGGGGAGTTGAGGAAGGAACAGCCGGGAGGGAGGAGCTCTGAGAAGGCACTGTTTTCATCCGGTTTTATCCATGTCTCCGTTAACAGAAGAAAATCCAGTGTGTGTGAGGAGAAAAAGTCATTCATGATAAATGTTTTGTTAGTTAGTGATCTGATGTTAATCAGTGCCAAACGAACGGAGTTCCTGACCGTTTGCTGACATCCATGCTGAAGTGGACGGAGGTGTTCCTGAACGCAGCCCCGGATGTGGGTCCCAACGAGCCGGCTGCGTGGGCGTGTGCAGCTGGCGTCCGGGTCTGGGACAACCGGCAGGAGCCAACGATAGCAATCCCTTGTTAGCCGGTTGTAAATGCCGTGGGAGTTAGAGTCCCGAATCCGGAGTTTGACGTGAAGTCCGCTTCTCCTTCCGCGTCGTCTTCGTCGGCTCCTGGAGGGCAGCGCGGCGAGAGAACGCCATAAACAGGTAGGCACCGAGGCAAGGTGTGGCGGTGGCGGAAGCTGAGAATGTTTGCTAAAGTTGGTTGGAAGGTTCTGCATAAAGTCTCGAATATTCAAAAGTGCCAGGCGATCGTATGCACGTAGCTTTGACAGAGACCATACTGAAGGCAAAAACGTTAAAACTAGCAGAAACACAAGTAGTGAATAAAGCAGAGGTGGACGGCACGCCATCAGCGGCGCCATCTTGAAAATGATCTTCATCGTGGCTTTATACTCCCCAAAAAGTTTTTATTCATAAATCTGCTTGTTGTGTGTTTACCTGCTGGGTTTGTGTTTGTGGCTGCCACCGTTTGGCCCCCTCCTGAGTCTCGCCGTGGTCGGTGAGAGTGTGTGAATGTTGGGGTTAAGCAAACTTCAGCAGACATCTGCTGCACCGACACCAGCCTCACGACTTCTGTTTGTTTTTGTTTTTTTTACATTTCAAAACCACGAAGCAGCTTTTGCCACTTTCACAAACTGCAACCCCTTAAAAGTCGCATGTGAAACTCGGGCCTTTAACATTTTAAATGCACACCGGCAAAGGAAATAGCATTAGAGAGTTTTCACGAGAAAGTGAGCCTGCACTGGCTCATTTTGCTGCAGTTTGCTCTGCAGCTTTACATAGACGCCCCATGCATGTGGCTTTAATTTCATCTCAGTCTTTGCTAAGTTTATCACCACACTGACACTTCTAGGAACTCCATTTGTCTTGTCTTCAAAGAATAAAGAGCGTTTTCTTTGTACCGCAAGCCTAAAATAAGAACAGCTTCCTCTTTGCTTCATCTGCAGGTCTACATGTTTCTTCTATTCACTCTAACTCTTGCTACATGAACTGAGTGACCTTAAAACTGTGTGTCAGAAGAGAATATGAAGGATTATCCAAGATGAAATACGCTTCAGTCCAATTTGTGTAGGAATAAATTAAGAGGGTAATTGTAGGGATCCTTTTTAAACTCCCTTGTGGCAGCAGTGGTCTGTGGTGTCGTCAGCATTTTCCCAAATTCCCCAGTGCCATCCTCACATTTAAGCTCCTGTCCTCATCAGGCATCAGAATTGCAAATATGCAGAGGATTACCTCCTAAACAGGAATATTTAATGACCAAGCCTTTTATTTTAAGTTTATGCAGGTCTTCATTTGCACATTTCAGCATGTTGGGCACCGTGATCAGGTAACGTATGCATGTACTGTATGTGTCTTGCACAGCAAATTGTGCAACACAATAGTACAAATGCACTGTCCCCCTCACTGTATTACCATTTAGTGGTTTTAGAGATGAGTGTTTGCATGAATTGCTGGGAAACTTCCTAAGTGGGAGTTTTTTTTTTTAACAATCTACTTCAGTCCATGCCTGCTCAGACTAGCTGTTAGCTCGTCAGTTGTTTTCAGAATAAAACTTTATTTCCATAAATTTGAAGAGCTATCCACAACAGGTAAGATGTTAACTGCTTAAAACCCGACTGCTTTAAAAGAACCAAGCTGTTGTTTTAAGAACATTTTGAGTAAATGATCCAAAGAGCATGAAACCAGGTTTTTCTGTTGCTTAAATTAAAAACAAACTAATGATCAGTTTGAAGATGGCTGCTTCTGTTTTGTGTGTCCTGTTTAAAAAATGGTGACTGGGAATAACTATGAATATATGAACTTTGACAAACATTTATTTTTCAAGTCCACTTTTTTATGTTTGATACAATATCTGTTAATCATTTAGTTTTATTTTATTCTTCTGGCTTCTATCTTCTTTTTTTTGTGTGCCCAATGGAGCATTATTACCCTCTGAGTTTGATGTTTTACCTGATTATTCCACTACCTGCCTGTCTGGATTTATGATTGTGGACAGACTGTACAAATAGTTTGACAGTAACGTTTATTGTGTGATGAAAAATTAATCCATCAACACTTATTCAACATTTAACTGAGATTAAATCACCAATTTATTTTATGTGAGGTTTTCAAAAAAAGCTCTAATACATACATTTCTATTATATTTTCTTTTTGTATATGGTGTTTAATGTCAACAGTTATTCTCAAATATACATTTGTCATCTATGGCAAGTTTTTAACACAGGAACCTTATTTTAATGTTTACAATATGTCTGCGTTAACTTGATTACTTCAGAAGACTCAGATTGCTTTTGGAAACTTTAATTTCTCTTTTGCTGGATGTAAATCACCTTTTTTTGGATGATTGTTTCCTCTGGTATCGGATGCTGTGCAGCTGGAAGGAATTTTACTGAAACTTTTTTACTTTTGGACATCTGTTATGATGCGTAACCATGACAACAAGTTGGTTTTTACAACCAGGAGCAGCTGATTAACATCTCAAAAGCTCAAATAATATCTCAGCTACAGCCCCAAATCTCAAATGAGTTGAAAAGGAGGCTCCATGGATGCATTCCCGTCTCACTGCTGGCTGCGCTCAAGTTCCTGACCACTGAGATCCTGGAACTGGCAGGAAACACGGCTTGTGACAGCAGAAGGAGGTGTCCCCCGACACCTCCAGTTGGCTGTCTGCAGCAACGAGGAGCTTGGCGGGCTGCTGGGAGGAGTGGCCATCGCTCTGGGAGGAATTCTGCCGGGCATTTGAGCGGTTCTGCAGCCCGGGAGAACCGGGGCCAGTCGAGTCTGGATCAGACAGCATCTGTGGCCATGGATCTGCTGTGGGACGGACCTTTACAAGAGATCCTTCCTGCCTACAGCCATCAGTATCTATAACTCCTCTTAATGAAACAAGAATAATGAGCTACAACACCATTTAATTTCCTTTTGGGATTAATAAAGTATTTTTAAATTGAATGATTTCCATTGAATTGATGCCTATAGTCAGAACTATTAACAAAGGTGTGCAAAGGTCTGCAGCATTCCCCCTCCCACCCCCACCCCTTTTTTTTAGCTTGAGTTAACATAAAGCCAAACTTTCATCTTATTCTTTAAGCAACGGAATATACCAAGACTTTCTGACGTCAAGGTTCTTTATTGTCGTTCGCATCGCATGTGGTACATGTGGTGGAACGAAACTGTGTACACTGGGTCGCAGTTACATCTGGAAGTCTCACCGAAGTATCTCGTGGACTAAAGGTACAAGGACTCTGCAGAAAATGAGTAGAAAGATTGGAGAAAAACTTCAAAGATCTTAAGAAAGCTTGAAGAAATATGAGTCAAGATGACTTTAAAGTATTTTTTCTAAATACAGGTAGTCCCCGACTTACGACGGAGTTCCGTTCTTATCCTCCGTCGTAACTCGAATTTCGACGTAACTCGAAACATACGTCCAAACTGCACCTTATACGTACAGTACTGCATTTTACCAAACACTTAGCCTATCCTAACACAGTACCCTACATAATTATCAAAAAACACATACATTTGAGAGCCATAATGAAGTGAAAAAAGAGTTAATTTCCTACTGGTGGGCTGTGGTGAAGCAGTTCCTCCATTCCTCCCTCCCTCCCTCCGGATTCTCCATTCGTTTACGTTATAAAATCGCCGTCCATAAAACAGCTCCTTTTCCACAGATGCTGCCTGTCCAGCTTGCTCCAACAACTTTTGTTTTTCGGATGTCCAGAGGACCAGACTTAGCTTTTTTAGTGAGTACAGGCAGCTGTAGCCTCCACAGCTAGCAAAATGGGAAACCGGAAACTGGCCGGAAACTTCGTAAACCGGCTTCAAAATAAATAAAAATCAAAAATAATTTTATATATATATATATATATATATATATATATATAATTTATTTTTTTATGGAGATGCGTGTCGTAACCCCAAAACATCGTAACTCGAGACCGTCGCAAGTCGAGGACTACCTGAAATCATGTCTGCTTGGCAGCAAGTTTTAATGACTCACCGGTTGTGTAAAACTTTACCTCTGCACTGTGGAGTTAGAAAATGTCTCATTTTAATTCTGTCAAATGGAAAACTCAAAAGACATCCTCTCCATTAGAGCATGTGATGTTTTCATGCAAACCGAAATAGTTTTGACAAAGATTTACCGATAACAGATGATGCTTACAGATTATCGAGCACATGAACATGACCTCACGACTTCCTGATCTAATAAAGCACCCTGCAGCGTTTATATCTGTTTGACTAAATAAGACATTCAGAGCATTCGTAGTGTCTCAGTGGAGACAACGAGGACTTGGAGAGCCTTGTGACATCTTCACATGCAGAAACCACAAGTGGAAGCGTGTAATTTTCAGGATGGTGTTCAGTCGGCTCCCATCTGATTCAGCTTTCGTTGTTGGGGTGAGTATAGTTGTGGCGAAGCAGCATGGAATCATGCGCATCCACAAATGACAGCTCAGACTCAAAGGAGACCCAAGTTCACAGAGTGCAAACTTCACACCGCCTGAAATTAATTTCCTGTTCCTTTTATTTTAATTGTCAAGAGATCAGATTCATGAAGTTCATTGAAGAAGCAATGTTTTGTGAATCAACACGTAATGAATGAATCTGCGATGACTGCAGGGAAGTAACCCCTTTGACCTCATGAAGAGCTTTTATTATTTAAAGTGAATAAATCAATTATTGTCTTTGTGCACACTCACAGCCACAAGACAACCTTTTTTTTTCTTCCAATGTGCCACCACATTCATAAATGGGCTGATTAGGATGGTAGTGGGTGTGAGGATCACATGCAGCAGTGTGACAGACACTGAATGGACGGTTGTGTTGGCTCGCAGAGGAGGAGACTCGGAGATGAAGTGCACATGAAGGGCGCTCTGTATCTCTACCGTGCACACAAATATGCATTTCATTACTGACTCCAGACAGAAATAGCTCCACGCTGCAGGGTTTTTAGGCTCGAGGCCACCTCAGCTGAGCCCAGCTCTGAAATCTTCAACGTCATTCGTGGAATCCTCTTCTGGGATTTAAAGACTCATCCAGCGCTTTTGTTCTGCTGACATTTATTGGTAAAAGATCAGACGACAGATTTAAAAGAAAATGTTTTAAAACGAGAGACAAACCCAAAAGAAAAATTCATTAACTGTTACTAGACAAAACAGGCGTTACAATTACAAAATAACTGCGAAACACTAATGACAAGAAGATGCAAAAAAGAAAACGAGTAAAGTTTATTGTAGAAGAAGTAAAGGCAATGCTATCATCATGAATCATAAAAAAGTACAGTATGCCAAAGAATGGAAAATATATACCAGTATACATAAAATCCAACAATGTTCAGTCAGGTCATCTGGACGTTTTCATTTTGTTGAGACAGTTCATCCTTCATCCAAAGGACTTCATCAGTCCGAGGAGCCACAAACCCCTCAGTCCCCCACGCAACACGATCACATAGTGGATCAACCAGTTTGCTGTGATCAGATGGTTTATGGGGCCCGCCCGGCGCCCTCTCCCCATCGACTCCTCTGAAGCAGCCATAGTGAAAGTGGTTCAAAACATCAAAGTTCATGCTCAATAATCCAGGTAAAAAAAAATCCAACATGTTCAGTCAGGTCATGCTCGTGAGACGTTTCAGGACGAAACGTCTCAACAACAAATAAGAAACCGTCCAGATGACCTGACTGAATTTTGTTGGATTCTCTACCTGGATTATTGATCATGAATATATAAAACATCTTGTTGTCTCCTCCTATGTGCGGGGTGTTTATTCAATTTCAGGCTATGTGTCCTCAGCCAGGGATTGAGAGTCTGTTAAGATTATAATTTTTTTGCCTCCAGATCCTACTTGTTGTCACTTTCATTACTTTTTTGTCTGTCTAAACACGTCTCACTTGTAAACGAGTGAGATTTTCGTTAATGAAAAGTGCGTTATAAAATGAATTCATTATTATTATTATTATTATTATTATTATTATTATTATTATTATTATTATTATTATTATTATGAAGGAATGAATGAATGAACTTGGATATGTAAAAAGTAATTTGATACGAAGCTTCTGTAAACAAGTACAGGTGGTCCCCGGGTTACGACGGCCTCGACTTACGGCAATCCGACTTTACGAACGCATCATATTAATAAATATATGAAATATTAAAAACAATTTTTTTGTGTGTTTAAATGTTCTTGATTTCATGTGTACAGCACTTTGTTGCAGCTGTGGTTGTTTTAAATAAAGTATCATTATTTTTATTATTTTTATTATAATTTTTAAGCCTATTTGCACAGTTTCTGGCAGTTTCCAGAAATGCTGCCGTGTCCGCCATTTTAGGGTTAGCTTCAGCTAGCATGACTGGAGGAGCCACGAGCTAACATGCTCGCCAGCAGGAGACGCCTGCTGCAGCCGGGAGCTCACCTCGATGTCTGCTTGGTAGCCTCAGATGTTGGATGAAAACCGAGCTAACATGCTAAAACGCGGATAAACAGATGCGCACCCTTTTAGAATTTAGAGGGACGACACAGAGCTAACGAGGGGCTAAAATGCTAACGCTAGCCCCTCCGGAGACACGGACCCGACGGGCGGCGGAGACGCCTGCTGCGGCTGGGAGCTCGCCTCGATGTCTGCCTTTTAGCCTCAGATGTTGAATGAACACCGAGGTAACATGCTAAAACGCGGATAAACAGCTGCGCACCCTTTTAGAGGGACGACACAGAGCTAACGAGGGGCTAAAATGCTAACGCTAGCCCCTCCGGAGACACGGACCCGACGGGCGGCGGAAACGCCTGCTGCGGCTGGGNTGTTCTTATTTCATGTGTACAGCACTTTGTTGCAGCTGTGGTTGTTTTAAATAAAGTATCATTATTTTTATTATAATTTTTAAGCCTATTTGCGCAGTTTCCGGCAGTTTCCGGAAATGCCGCCGTGTCCGCCATTTTAGGGTTAGCTTCGGTTAGCTCCAGCCTCGACTGCCGGCTTTGGAGGACTGTGTGTCCTGATAAGAGGTTGCCTCATACGGATATGTGAGCTGGAAACGCTTGGTGAACTCTGTGGATGTCTCAGGCCCGGAGCAGCAGCCGCCGATCGCTAACTCTGGACACCGAGCTATGTTTTCGACAGTGTTCGCCATTTTGCAGTTAGCTTCGGTTAGCGTGACCGGAGGAGCCACGAGCTAACATGTTCACCAGCAGGAGACACCGGCTGCAGCCGGGAGTTCGCCTCGATGTCTGCCTTTTAGCCTCAGATGTTGGATGAACACTGAGGTAACATGCTAAAACGCGGATAAACAGCTGCGCACCCTTTTTGGAGGGACGACACCAAGCTAACGACGGGCTAAAATGCTAACGCTAGCCCCACCAGAGACACGGACCCGACACGCGGCGGAGACCAGCTCACAATAAGAAATTGTATTTTTTAAATTTAATTACAGTACTGTATGTCTCTAAATGTACTGTACTGTATGTGTTTTTTGATAATTATGTAGCTGTGTTAGGATAGGCAAAGTGCTACAGTACCGTACATGTACGTGTATCAGTGGCGGCTGGGGTGTGCGTTCCAACTTACGTTAATTTCGTGTTACGAATGGTGCGTAGGAACGGAACTCACTCATAAGTCAGGGACTCCCTGTATATATGTGTGTGTGTGTGTGTGTGTGTGTGTGTATAAATGTGCATGCAAACATATTGGCTGAGCCTTTCTCTCTTATTGCAGGGATACACCCCACCCTCTCGGTGCTCAGTGCCAACATTTTCAGGTGTGCAGGCACACATCCAGACTGCAGGAGTATTAGTCTTTTCAACCCCGGCTAATAATCACCACCCTGTCCTCAGGTTCAAAGAGTCATTTTGTGCTTGCTGTTTGCTAATCATGATGTTAGGAATGAATGTTAAGAGGTTTAAACAATACAATAATTGAAATAGATGGAAATGTACCAAAACTAATTAAATATAAAGACTTTTTAAGGAGCATGTCATTAAACAAATATATTTCAAGTGTCTTTTTGTTGTTAAATAACATTATTTGCTTCAGAATATGGGTTATTCCATACATTTTATGTTGATTTTCTGTGCATTTATAAATGAACGTTCAACTCTACATATTTTCCTCATGGCGTTTCACATCACGCCTATGGCTGCACTATGACTCTGAGCTTTATGGTGCCTGTTTCCTTTTCCTTTTTTCTCTTTTCTTTTCAGGCTTGTTATTTTTAGATTAAACATAATAGCCAGGATCTTCAGTGCACTGTGAAAGTTTCACACCATTTGTGTTTAATCCAAATGACATCTCCTCCGTGCTTACTAGCTCTTTTGAGCTTCACATCACAAGCTTTAAAAATTGAATAAAGATGATGAGAATATTACAGTAAAAAAAATAAAAAATCTCAGCTAAGTCAGTCAAACAGAATCTTTGTTCAATGTCACAATTCATTTTTAATGGCAGGTTTTTTTTGTGGTAAGCATTTTTCATCGTTTCCTTCTTTTATTAATCAAACAACAGTTTGAAATGTGTGTCAGTGATCTCAGCGGTATACCTCAGTGCGGAGGAGGAAACAGAACAAAAAATCTGTGTCATCTCCTCACTAGTAGGACTGAAAATTGTTCCAAATGTAATTCTCTTTGGTGCAGCACCCCCTTCTTCATTCTCTCTAATCTACAAGCATGCAAATTACAATGCAAATGCAAATACTACTGAATAATTTATGTGTGGTCTCTGATTCCCTCAGAGAATCCAGAAGCTTTTTTCGCTTAAGTAGAGCGGTTTTCGCAGCACACATTTGGTTGGTTCGGAGACTTGCAGTGCAGACATGAGCTTTTTCTAAAATTTCCTTCAAAAGAAAATTAAAGATTTTGCAGGAATCTTCACAAAATTTCACACATTTAAACTCATATATGTTTCTCTAAAGTGAAGTCCATTCCAACACAGCTTTTGTTTTGTTAAACATTAGATTTTGTATTAATAAGCACTCTGCCGTTAAGGTGTAATATGGCTCGTCTTAAAAGAAAAGCATGAGTAAATATAGCATTTTACATGTCTCATTACTTATATATGTCTGAAGGTGATTTATTTTCTCCAACATGAAGTTTTTGTTATGTTCACTGCAGCTGATAATTAAACAACTCTTGTATTTATGTGAATGTCAATCTAAGTCACTGTTTCAGCTCATTTTCTCAGAAATGACTGTTTTTATCACACAAGGACTTCTATACCGGTAGTCATGATTCAATACGTCAATTAGATTTTTGAAAATAAAAACGAAACAGCTCTGTCTTATATGTTGCAGTACAAGAACATACACCTCACAGATGATAATAATACACACTTGAACAAATTATTGCCTTTTAACACACAAAAAAATACACTTTGGTTTGTATTCTAGAACATGGCTGTGTTCAGTCTTCTCCCACAGCAGGTTTTCCATCAGGGATTGCAATTAAGCAAATGCATTCATGAGTGGGCACGCTCATTTAACCCGTGTCCGAGTTTAGACGGCTTTGGAGGGATGGGAGAACAAATCCTGGTAGAATACGATGATGCATGCTATTGCCAAAGTACAAACATTGCTGAAAGAATAATAATGACTGTGAAAGTTAACAACGTGATGATGAGGGATACACCTTTTCCTGAAATGTGTGTACACTGTTTCTTCTGTTGACGTGTTTTACATTTTTAAAAAAAATCTGAGATTTTTGTTTTAGATGATTAAAATCTACGTTTTCCAATGTGTCATCTTTTAGATCAGTTTGATTTAAAACCACGATCTGGTGTTATTGTGACAGAATTAAACATTTTAAGTGCATATGTGCACTTTATAATAGACAAAAAAGCAGATGATTTACAGTAAGGTTTAAAGAGACAGGTTTCCTTAACATCTAGTATGTGCTATAATTTTGAAACATCCTTTCTTGCAAAGCCCTTCTACATAATAGGCCATTCTGTGCTCATTTAATTATTAAAAGCCTATTAAAATCATGAAAAATGAAATTGGTTATTTGGGATAAGATAACTTCTGTTATAGCACACACATAAAAAGTACAAAAATAAAAAAATGAATACATGTAAATATAAAATTTGGTGTTTTAAAAGAAAAAAATTCTAGAATATTGATATGCCAAACTCAAATTATGCTGAGCTTTCAGGCATAGCTGAAAAATAATATAAGAATAATTAGTTTATAGCCATGCCTTTCGCTTGTGCTTGCCGGCACATTTCATTTTTAACACTCCTCATATAGTTCATAATTCAAAGTCACTTTTAAACCGTGAATTTTATAAAAATGAAATGTACAGCTGCAGTTTTCTTGTTCTTATCTTATAATTTGCGCAAACAAATTAGAAATTAGGCACAGCTTGGCATCAGGTTATTCCTTATTACTGTCTGGGTGACAGCTGTAGTTTGTTGAATGTCATAAAAGTACATTTTGTAGATTTTATGTATTTTATGTTTGCACAATGTGTTTCAAAAGGGGCGATTGTTCTTCATACTGCACCGCACCAATGTAGCAGCAAAAAACATTAATGCCATTTCCCCTCTGCATGAGCACTTGTTAGAATAAGTGTGTGTGTGCAGACACACAGAGAAATTAAGACAGAGCTAGAGGGAGAGAGAGAAAGAGAGAGAGAGAGAGTGAGAGAGAGAAGGAGAGAGAGAGGGAAGCTCATTATAATCAGGCAATTATGCTGGCAGAATTAGAGGCGTTCTTATTTCCTCCTGTGGCCTGAGTGAGGATACTGCTTTTTAACTCACCGTAATCCACGGATATTCTACCGTGTTAATATGGAGCATCTGTACATAGCAACAAGATGAGGAAGGCTTCTGATTTTTTTCCCCTGTCTTTTTTCTTTTAATTATTATCATTCGGTTTTGAAAACTGGCAAACCAGGAGACGCTCCTTAGGTTCTGGGCTTTCATTTGCATTGATGACTTTTTCGCCCCCCTCCCTCTAGTGGTTATGGTTTTGATTCAACAATAGGAAGCTGAGCGAAGAGGGCAAGGCTCAGGACCATGGCTGTAAAAAAAACAGGGTCTTCAAAACTCTGGTATATTATTATATTGCATGTTTTTATTTATTTTTATATTTTCTTTAATGTAATGCAAAATGTTGTTCATGCATTGCTGATGCTGTCATTGTCCAAGCATTGGGTGTAATATATATTTTGTGTCTGTGCATTCTGCAGTATTTATGTCTAAAATTGTACATGTTTAAACCCTCATAAATTAAGCTATCATAAGAACAATGAATTTATACATATGTCAGTATTTATTAAAAAACATATAATGACATGCTTATGCTTTTTTTTTTTTTTACTGAATACTCTTGTGTCATTAAAGATTTCAGACCAGTGTAATTGTCCACTAGTGGCGTGCTCTCTACTAATGACTTTGACCTAAAGGTCAAGGGTGTTTGACCAGAGTTTAACTCTTGACCTCTAATACTTGTCTTATCAAGTCCCCTCCTAATATGTATTGATTATTCCTCCCAGGGGAGGGAAGGTTTGAAATAAATACGTTGAGCCTTTTTAAGTTTGCTTATACAAAAAGGGACTACTTTTTGACATTGTGTAAACAAAACTTTCATATATACATA
>JBBPBX010010257.1:2450-15612 GCA_038048925.1 Garcialebias charrua | reverse complement strand
TATATATATATATATATATATACACGGTAGTCTGATATGACTAAAAAATCCTAAATCTTCCCTTTTTGTCCCTTCCTGCTGGGTACATAACTATGGTTCAAGTTTGAAAGTTTTCTTGTCACCGTCTTTGCTGTGATGCTGTACAGAATCCATCAACATGGAAACAAAGGTGTCAGGACCCCGGGGAGGGGGTGTCAGGGTCTAACAGGGGTCAGGACTGTGGGGTCTTGTCTAGACTGCTTGGTTCTGTGGTTACAAGGTTTCAACCTCTCGGTCACCCATACAAAAAGAGAACTTGACCCATGTCTGGTCGCCGTGGGACTCATAAACCGAGAGACAGGGAGGGAGACATGAACTGGCTGAGAAACTAAAACTAATAAAGTTTATGTTATTGTATTTTTTATTTTATTTTTTGTTTTTTACATTTTTTAATAGTGAAAACATATATATTTTAATTTGATATGGTTTTGGAATATAAATTGAGTAGCATTTTTCTATTTTTAAACTGTTTACAGTACTGTATGTTGTAAAGATGATATTGAGAAGAAAATATGTTGACGCTTTGTCAAGTTTTGAGTTATTTATTAATTTTTGTGCAGACATGAATCTGTCGCTTCAGGTTCTCCTTACAGACATAACCTCTAAATTTTCTAACTTCCTCTATATTAGTGGGTTTCTCTAAAACAACATGGAATGTCAAACATTTCACGAGGAGCTAAAATCAGCCAAGTACAAACACACTACAGGAACGCAAAAACACCCATTAGATGCCAAATTTAAATCAATTCCTCCCACTTGCTTGGCTCCTGTAGTAGTCTGTGTGGAGGGTGCAGCGCCGCTGCTACAGGGCATGGTATAATTGAAAGGCTGCAGAAGAAGAATACAGCTTCTTTAAACCAACCAGCAGGCAACGAGGGCACAATGGGAAAACAAAGCTGGATCCCCAGGAGTGGGTAACATGACATCACTAATGGTGGAGCAGAAAGGATCACTGCTTCGGTTTTGTTAGGTTTGGTCCCTGTGACAGCCAGCAAGTCCGCAAGAACCAAAACTATGCAGTTCAAGAATTCACATTTAAAATCCATACGAACAAATTAAAGCATAAAAAAATCAAAATGGCAAGAGCTAAAAATTGTCTAATATTTCCTTTTTAAATAATCAAATTAACTATGGAGAGTTGATTTAAGTAATTTTAATGCTTTGTAGCCACAATTTACAGTCAAGATAAAATTGTATTTTTTATATTCCCCCATATCGTAATTAGGGATGCACAATATTATCGACATGGTATCGGTATTGGCCGATATTAGCGTTAAAGTTCAATATCGGACATTGGCCATTCCATCAAAAATAATTCACTGATAAAAATGGCGCTGTTTTTGTATGACAACCCAGTGACAATGATGCCTGCAGAGGCAGCACAACGTGATGACGTCATGTGCGCCTACCTGATCTCACAGTGGAAAGGAAAATTCAAAATATCGGTGGTGTGGAAGGTTTTTTTTTGGTGGTGAGGATGTCGGATTTCAAAGATTTTTGGTCTACGTTGAGCCTCGCTACATCATCCCCAATCGGATATATTTTTCCGATGTAGCCTTACCTGAGTTACAAGCAGTCATTTCCGACGTCATTGAGAAGCTAATAGCCAATAGCACTTGGATGAGTTTTACAACAGACATTTGGACGTCGTGTTAGCCCCGTTATTAGTCTTACAGAACAATGGATAGACAAAAACTTTGAACTTAAAAAGGCACAAGAGTGCAGAGGATCCCACACTGCAGCTAGGAACCTGGAACAAGCGAGACAGCATCGCAGGTGACTAATGCTAATAAATAACATTTAACACTTTTCATTTAATATAAGTTAAGCTGCTATGAGTTTCATATGGCTGAAACTGAATATATGTCACCAGCTCTTCCAGCTGAAAAAAAAACAAACACATTTTTTGTAGCAAATAAGCCTAATTAAGAGGGCTATATTCTTTATCGGTTATCGGCCAATTAAGTTTAAACATATCAACATATCGGATATCGGCCAAAAATCCAATATTGTGCATCCCTAATTGTAATGTTCATTCTTTAGTTTCTTGCTTCTATCACTTTTTACAATACTGTATTTCAGCATTGTATCCCTGGAGAGTTCATAAATAATATGTTTTGAGTAAACAATATATACAATCTGGATTGAAACACTTGTACTTCACTTCTGTGCTATTTTATGTTTTGTTCTATGGGAGTTTGACTGAGGCTGTTTATCTGATGTATAAACTCAAGCAGTAGTGAATTCAAAGAAAACCAGCAAGCACGTCTGACTTTTTTCAGTATCCCCACCTTTCACTTAAAAGACCGTAGCTCATTTTTAGCCAGCCATAAATATCAATATCACCTATCAATAAAACCAACAGAGAGCAGGGTAAAAATAGAAAGCGGGAAAAGACTAAACAGTGGAGAGATGTGTCAAATAAGAGAGGGCAGATGAGGGAGAGTGAAGAGAAGAAGAAGAAAGTGATGGCTGCTCTTCTGTTTCGGGCCCGTGGTCTTGCGCCTCCTGGGATACCAGAACATTCTGTCAACATTCGACACTTCAAAATCAATCACAACTGGACAAGAAGCGAAATACACGTGCTCACGTTCATGCACACAAAGCATTCACACATTATACTTGATGTTCTTTGTCCTTGTCCAGCTTTGACAAGACAGTCTCAGCATGTTGAGACATTGCGATCACAGTCTGCTGTGATGTGATCATTACAGAAGAAGAAAATAGGACATTGGATCGCCAACATTTCCTGAATTTAGGAAGATATAAATTAAAATCCGGTATATTCTGTTTTTCATAGTGAATTGCTTAGACTTCTGCTCTCAAACAACCTTTCCATAGTGGGTGGGAAGGGTTCTAAAATACAACAAATGCTGAAATCTACTTTAATACTTTGACTGAAGCTTTGTTTAACAAATGTAAATGAAAAAAAAAGATAATTCTCAATGTCTTCATTGCCAAACTGACATTTAAAGAAAAATGGGAAAAGAGGATAATCATTTTGCTTCATTTTTCCTTTGAACTACACTTTTTGAACAGTTTGCACTGAAGATAAATGTAGTCTTGAAAGAACTTGTGTTTATTTTTGCTGAATACAACTTTTTACACTGGACTTGTGTTCTGACCGCAGAACACAAGTCTATTTTCTTTTTGGCCATCTGCGATAAGCTTGAGCCCAGATAGCTTGGCGGTATTTCACTGCAGGTTTGATTTATGGTTTCCTCCTTGTGTAATACACTTTCAAGCTATATTTTTTTCAATGCGGTGCAGCCCAGCCTGTGTTGAGGCAGAAAGTTTTCCAAGGTACTCTTGAGCCGAGGTGGCTTTAAAAATTATAATGATATGAAAGTCTCTCGATGCTGAGGGCTCAGAGACCACACTTAGTCAACTGATGTCCACCCTTGACCTTTAGGCACTGAGATTTTTTTTCCAGAAGTCAGAAATACACTCACTGGCAAAAAAGTTAAGCACCAAGACTTCTTCTTTTTGTTTCAGCTTTTCCCTTATCAGGGGTTGCCACAGCAAGTCGATATCCTCCTCCATCTCTGTCCTCTGCAGCCACTGTCTTCACTCTAACTACATCCATGTCCTCTCTAACTGCATCCATATATCTCCTCTTTGACCTTCCTCTTTGTCTTTTTCCTGACAACTGCATTCCTGACATCCTTATACATTAAGGGCCAAGACTGAGTGGCAGAATTTAAACAAAACTGCACATAAAGTGTCATGCGACTGCATAACAATGATGGCGTTGGCATTTGGGCATACTGCTGGTCTCATGTCAGTAGGATGGGGCACCCACTTGAGCTTGAGGAAAATGAACTATTCAGTGCTATAAATTAATCTAGAGTTGTAACTGGCCCTCAAGAGATGGCAGATTGCTGCTGGTCCAAACCTGACTTTTTTTTTAGCTGATCTTACTTATTTGATTGTGGAAAGACTGGGAGACATGGCTCGCCATGAGTGGATCTCACCGTGACGTTATAAATGTACATGCTTGTGCGGAAAGACATTGTCTTGCTAAAAAAAGGTACCTGGGGGCTGTTTCAAAAAGGGTGATACTGGTGGAATCAAGGATTAGATGACACATTGTGTTGTAAAGTGTTCAATACCTGAGTTTGGATGATGGGAGCAGATGTCCTAGGGTTTTGTAATTATTGGTGTACAGTATAACAGTCCTTTTTTACTGTGGTTTCTCTTGGGAGACTGGAAACTTCATGAACCTACCGGTTATACAGGTACCAGTGGTTTTGGCACTGTGAGCAGGTGCGTGGTCATGCTGAAAAATGAAATCTTCCTCTCCATACAGCTTTTCAGCAGATGGAAGCATGAAGTGCTCCAAAATCTCCTGATAGCTAGCTGCATTGGCCCTGCCCTTGATAAAACACAGTGGACCAACACTAGCAGCTGACATGGCACCCCAGACCATCACTGACTGTGGGTACTTGACACTTCTGGCATTTTGGCATTTCCTTCTCCCCAGTCTTCCTCCAGACTCTGGCACCTTGATTTCCAAATGACATGCAAACTTTGCTTTCATCTGAAAAAAGTACTTTGGACCACTGAGCAACAGTCCAGTGCTGCTTCTCTGTAGCCCAGGTCAGGCGCTTCTGCTGCTGTTTCTGGTTCAAAAGTGGCTTGACCTGGGGAATGTGGCACCTGTAGCCCATTTCCTGCACACGCCTGTGCACGGTGGCTCTGGAATCGGCCCTTCTCCACAATCTTCCTCAGGGTCCGGTCACCTCTTCTCGTTGTGCAGCGTTTTCTGCCACACTTTTCCCTTCCCACAGACTTCCCACTGAGGTGCCTTGATACAGCACTCTGGGAACAGCCTATTCATTCAGAAATTTCTTTCTGTGTCTTACCCTCTTGCTTGAGGGTGTCAATGATGGCCTTCTGGACAGCAGTCAGGTCGGCAGTCTTACCCATGATTGCGGTTTTGAGTAATGAACCAGGCTGGGAGTTTTTAAAAGCCTCAGGAATCTTTTGCAGGTGTTTAGAGTTAATTCGTTGATTCAGATGATTAGGTTAATAGCTCGTTTAGAGAACCTTTTTATGATATGCTAATTTTTTTAGATAGGAATTTTGGGTTTTCATGAGCTGTATGCCAAAATCATCAGTATTAAAACAATAAAATACCTGAAATATTTCAGTTGGTGTGCAATGAATCTGAATATGAAAGTTTCATTTTTATCATTACATAATGTAAAATAATGACCTTTATTACAATATGCTTATTTTTTTAGAAGGACCTGTACTCAGAGAGACAGAGGCTAGATTTAAACCAGACTTACTCCCTCACCTATAAATAAATAACCTGCTGTTTGTGGAGTTTTTCAGAACAGCCTTACATTCTCTAAACTTTGCTGTCTGTTTGTTTACCTATTCAAATATCTATACTGTATTTGGCTTCTGGAAACAAATTTTAGCATTACAAAAATGTTCAAAATACAGAAAAAAGATCAGGAAGGAGATTTATTTTAAAGTTGTGCCAGTTAAATGAAGCCTCTGACAACTATTTAATTTGTATTTCCTAAAACTTCTCAGCTTTTGGAGAAATTAGATTTGATGTTCCTGTCTTATTGCTTTAGCTAATTTCATGGCTCCACTATAGTTAAAGAAGGTGAGCCTCTGAATGAAAGGTTGCTGGTTCGACCCCCGAAGTGACATCAAAATGTGGGAGGAAAGGCGAAGCACCCACACCTGCCTTCACCCTCATTTGCCTCACTCTGCTCCCCCGGGCACCCTAGATAGCAGCTGGGTTACTCTGTGATACTGAACGACCCAAACTCAGAATCATATCATCAGACAAAGTTTGTAACTGAGTATTATCAATGTCATCAATCATTTGTGATGAGTTGTTTAAAGATAACTTTCAACATTTGATTGATGTGTTCAGTGTTTTATAGACTTTTAGTCTATTTTGCAGTTTACAGAAGAAAAAGTCAAGCAAATTTGGTTTGAAATTGATTTTTATTTGGAAGCATTTGTACAGTGAAATCCTCTTGATGTCACTTTGACTTCTTCACCCTCACGTTCAATGACCTTTGTGTTTCTGGGTCCACATTTCGTCTTCAGACAATAAACAAGCAGCTTGCTGGAAGACACACAGCACCCTGTTTTATATTTTACAGCACTGACACACACTGTGCAGCCGATATCTGTGGTTACCAGATTTCCTGGGAGAATAACGAAAATAAGTAGTTTCTGTTAGACACTATTTTCTCTGTGTAAAGTTTGCAAACTTGGTGTTCTGTAGATCGTCGTCTGTTGGGATCATGGAGTGGATACAACTGCTGAATCTTCTCCCAAACAAAGTAAGATAACAGAAAGTCCTGCTATCTGCAGATAAAAGTGAAATACTGTGCCGTCTGAGGAAAAATAAAGAGGAGGGAGTCAAAGAGAAGAGAAAATGGAGTTTGGAAGTTATTTCACCCTTTTTTCTTTGTGAACAATTACCAAGGTCATGTTTATGGCTATGAGAAAAACACCTGATGTAAGAAGAACAGTGAAACACGTCTGCACTCTTACATTTTGAATTTAATGAAGCCTTCAATTTAAATGTGTCATGTTGGGTAAAGATGTTACAAACATGGTGTACTTCTATAAGAATTAATTCATTAAGGAACGCCTGAGAAGATAAATGAAAATGTATCCTGCTTTGGTTCAAGGAAACACCATAATTTAGATTGATGTTGAGCAGCAGCGACTCTGCTCAAGAAACTACTTGACCCTTTCTAGTTTGAATAATAATGATAAGAAAAAAATTAAAATAAATAAAAATAAATGTGTGGTCCGGGGCTGAACATACATAATAAAGTAACAAACTTGTACGATGTCTACACAAGACTATAGCTCTTCAAACAACAGATGATTACATATGACAGAGAGGATGTGTTAATTGCACACACAAGTTCTCACAGTGGAGACGTAACAATGAAGGATTGAGGACCACAAAAATTTAATTTCTGGAAAAGGAGGGGATGGTGGCAATGCGAGCACATTTTTAACCAAAAGATTTGATGAAATATTCTTCTACTTGGGTGAACCCATTTTAGGCCATACTTTTTCAAGGTCTTAGCTTGAATGTGTGCAGCTGACTTTTGGCTGTAGTAATAACGTGATACTAGTAAAAACGTGATACTATGTAGAAATAACGTGATACGTATGTAGTAAAAACGTGATACTATGTAGTAAAAGCGTGATACTATGTAGTAAAAACATGATACATATTTAGTAATAACGTGATAAGTATAGATGTAGCATGCATTCGTATAGCCAGTATTTTAGGAGGGGCGGTTCCTTTAAATATATAGTAGACCTGCAAAAGGCCACATGCCTTGGTGGCACAATGGAAAGTGCGTCTGCTTTCCGCTCCAACGACCCAGGTTTGATCCTGACCTGGTTGAACTTATTTTACTTTTTTATTTATTTATTGGATAAATAAAATAAAAAAGGAGTTTGTGTTAACCACAGGCATATTAAGTATATGGTGTTAACCGGTTCAACATTAGCGGAACTTGTGTTGTGCGGGAGTTGTAGGTGGGACCACAACTCCCGCACAACACAAGTTCTGTGTTAAGAGATGGAAAGAGAAGGTATAGAGACAACGCTAATGTCGAACCGGTTAACACCATAGACTTAATATGCCTGTGGTTAACACAAACTCCTTTTTTATTTTATTTATCCAATAAAAAAAAAAAAAGTAAAATAAGTTCAACCAGGTCAGGATCGAACCTGCTGGAGCGGAAAGCAGACGCGCTTTCCATTGTGCTACTGAGACATGTGGCTTTTTGCAGGTCTACTATATATTTAATGGAACCGCCCCTCCTAAAATACTGGCTACACGAATGCTACATCTATACATACGTATCACGTTTTTACTACATAGTATCACGTTTTTACTACATACGTATCACGTTATTACTACATATTATCATGTTTTTACTACATAGTATCACGTTTTTACTACATACGTATCACATTATTACTACATAGTATCACGTTTTTACTACATAGTATCACGTTATTACTACATACGTATCACGTTTTTACTACATAGTATCACGTTATTACTAACATAGTATCACGTTTTTACTACATACGTATCACGTAATTACTACATAAGCTCCAATTTTTTTTTTCATGGTTGACTGCAATACGCTTCCGTAGATTCCTAAAACCTTCAACTTGTAACATATTTTTCAGGAGACTGAGCCACAACAATACTTAGTTTACATTTTAACTTTCTACGTAGAGTCCATTCTGCTCTGCAGTCGAGGATGTTCTGTTAATCTGGTATTCATATAAAAATTAATTAATTTGCATAATTTGTCCATAATTTTTGACAGTAACTAGAACGTATAGCACATGATGGCCCAGTCTGTATAGCTTCAGTCTTATTCTGCACTGCTGTACTTTAGTCTCAAAGTAAAATCACAGATTTGTAAGCACTATGAGACATACATTTGAGGTTCACAGTACTGTA
The DNA here is from genome assembly GCA_038048925.1 of Garcialebias charrua. NCBI lineage: Eukaryota > Metazoa > Chordata > Actinopteri > Cyprinodontiformes > Rivulidae > Garcialebias > Garcialebias charrua. Next base: position 7,085 of record JBBPBX010010257.1, on the reverse strand, counting down.
CTTAGAATGGCTTGACAGAAAAAAATATTTCATCCTTTTGATATGAATGATATTGTGAGATCCTTCAACACTCTCCCACACATCACTTTCAATGACGTACCCAGCTGAGTGTGTTGTCAACATTTATTTTTATTGTTGCTATTTTCTTTATTTGGATGATTACCTGTAGATTTGACACTTTTGACTCCAAGACATCCTTTGTTTCATCACAGATGCCCCCGGCAGGTGATACAAACATCATGGACACTCTTGCAACACACACCATCTCACCAGTCACAGGATAACAATCCCTTCATCATTGTGCTGCAAACTTGATGTGCAAAAATGTACACAGACACAGCCATCAGTTTGGATTCATGTCCTATAAGACCACTGACGTGTGAGAGCATTTGTGTGTCTGCGAGGGAATAGGTGGAGGCCATCTTTCATCTCTCACTGTGATCAGGTATTCTACATGATATGATGATACAGGTCCTATTAAGGGATGGGGCTGTGTGAAAAATGTGATGACTGGGTAAGAGAAAGACTAGACTGAGATCTGACATCTGAGAGTAGGAGTAATACAAGGGGGGAGAGGACAAAAGAGTGGAAGAAATGAGCCAACGAACGAGTGAGGATTGTAGGTGGTGGAGAAGCGAGGAAAGATGAGCCTGTTGGAAAGACTGATGCTGGTGGAGGAAATGAAGATGGGATGAGTTTGAAAAAAAAAGGAATGAACATTAGGCAAGGAAGTCAGACACCTAATTTGATTAGAAAGGAAAAAAGAAATGGAAAGCCACAGGAAAATGAATGTGTAAATGCATTCAAACAAATGCAAAAGACAGAAAAGTCAGTAATTTTCCCCATAAGAATATGTTTTTTTCTCCCTGATATATAAATAGAGCAAACTTTTCCATTGCACTTTCTTCTTTTACAACCTCAACACCTGCAAAAAATTAAATCCTCAACAAAAGCCTGTGCAGATTGCAGTTGTTGCGATACAGTTACATTTTATTTGACATATATCAGTACATGAAATGTTTTACAATGTTGACTGCAACATATTTAAAACAGGGTGGCTTTTTGATGCTGTTTGAAATGTGTTTCCTCAAATTTTGTTATTTTGTCTGGATGAAGTACAACTGTGTCAGGTGTATGATGTTGATCAGGACGCATCAACGCTTTGATCACACTGCCAGCTTTTATCAACTTGCGTGCTCTTTTCACAGCAAAATAGGACCCAATTATGTCAAGCACACTGTTCTTTACCTGGAGTATCATAATGCTGCTCAGAGTGGAAATAACTCACATCCAGAATACCATTTAAATAAAAAAAAAGTCTTTATTTAGTTGTCAAAAATGTAGCTGACAAACTCAATCACTAACATGAATAAAGTTAAAATGAGTGGAAGATTTTTTTCTTTCATTTAGGAATTCTTCTTCCAGATTAGAAAGTCATGATGGATTATGTTTTTTATATTTATTATTATTCTCAGAGGAGTATATAGACCAATTGGAAGTATGGTCAGCAAACCGACAGGAACAGCACTAACTAAATGTCCAGTGGTGTAAAATGTAAAAATGGAGATCTTGAAACGTCCATCTTGCCAAAAACGGACCTGTCTTTTTCATCAGAAGAAGTCAGACACCTACAAAAAAGACAAATAAAAACAATTAGCTGCTTGTCTCTTAGCTGTTCAGACTGTTTTACATTTCAAGTAACCAATATCTGTTTAACTTAAATATCAACAACAGTGATGCTCCAAGCTGGAAGTAATAGGAGTTAGTTACACTTCATTAATGACAAAGATTCTCTGTACATTAAGTTTTTCATTTCTAAAACATAGGAGATAACACTTGATGAGGAATTTCTTTGCATCCCAGAGCATGAGCCGTGAATGAAAGGAGTGCTGTAAACAGTGAGTTCCCAGTGTACTTGAAGGCAACAAAGGCCTTTGCAATATTCTCTGACACTACTTCCACTCATATCACACTGCACTTTTCTCCCCATTGTTCCTTCTGCACTTCTCACATGTATTGTCTTACATGATATCCTTAGAACCTGATAAGATGCCCGACAAAGGTTTTTGTAGCCGAGGACACAGGCTTGGGAGTGTCTCTGGGTTACAGCTGCTTATTATGGCCTATTGGACTGCAAGGTTTGAGGAATAGCTTATCGCAGAGAATCCCTGCACACGGAATATAACATAGATTACCTGCACCTCAAGCCCTATACCTGTATTACTTCTGGTGTATTTGACACTTCATTGCTCCAAAAAGAACATTATGGTATTACATTTCTTTATAACCATACCACTTATTGACAAAGACAAGACTGTACATGGCTGCACAGAGCAGCTAGTGCCTTTTGAAAGTAGGGTTTGTGGATAGATTATGAACAAGTAATACTTTATTTGTTCTAAATAACTTTGAGTGACCTACATTTGGAGAAATACAGTTTTAATCTGACAGGATTTATTAGTTAACAGCTAGTTTGATAGGTAGATAGACCAAAAGTAAATTACAACTATCTATAACTTCATCCTTGAAATTTTTAAACAGGTTCATTCAAATGATATTTCATAAGTATTTTAAATTGCCATTAGTTTTACAGTTATTTAAATATAATTTGATCTGTAAATGCAGGTAGCAGCAGCCAGCTGTAGCTCTTCTGGTGAAGCCTTCAACAGCCAAAGATAACCCGAGTCACAACAAATAAAGGTAGGTGGATTCAAACGATCTAAGCGTGCCAATCTTTCTCCTCACGGCATGTTAACGGCACAAAGTGCCCAGTTGATTGCAGTAGAATATGTACGGGCCTGTTTATGCATTACCCTGATGTACAGTTAATATCTGTGTTTACAGAAGATAAGAGACAATGAAGTTGAATCATATTTTAGAAATCAGGAAATATTTTTAGTCAGCAACTTCCGACTCATGTAGGCAGAGGTAATATCAAGTGGTTACTGAAATTATGATGAATGTGTTAATTTCATTAACTGATCTAATGAAGCCACGCCTGCACGCATCAAAAGATTGCTCAAGTTTAACTGAACCAAATCAGTGGTTATTGAGAGTGGAGTAAAAGTCGTCCAATATTTGTTAGTATGTTTTCAGTGTCCATGTCAACATCTCAACTAATAGGAATGCTTTAGCTAAATGCAAAAAATAAATAAAATAATAAAAAAGACAGACGACAGGTTGCTAAACTAGTACTAGTAATGTAACGTAATAGGTCAATAAATTACCCAGGAGCGAAGAAAAAGGATGTTGAAAAAGGTAGAACATATTATGTTGTGTTGGTGTTTGACTAAAAAATACATCTGAATTGTTTTTTCCTTCTTCTTTTGCAAATTACTCCTAGCAGACAATCAAATTCTGCCACGTTCTATAAGAGCAAGTGCTGTTCAATAAAACTTTACTGAGACCTACCAAGACTGGAGGAGACTCGTACAGATACAGTATAGTCAAGGAGATAAGATGCATACACAAATAAGAGAAGTTTACATTGTTAGCACACAATGTAGGACAACGTTTCCTGTTAAATCGGCAGATTTTTATATATGTGGCTTTAACTAGAGACACATATTTAAAGCACAGACAACACAGCAGTACAGAGCTGTAAAACGACACAAACATGTCTCTCCACCATTGTTTTGCTGCCTTTCCATCTTTCTCTGTCTCTGTCCATGCTTGTGAACCTTTGGGAGACATATTCTTTTTCATCTGTCGGTATGGATGGAAACAGACAAGCTCGAAACACACAACAATGGCCTCACTAGCACCAAGGAGTCTGTGTGTTTTGTATGCTTGAAGCGCTGCATTATACCCTAAGTGTCTAGCAACCACAGCATGGTAAATAATGGATGCACCTCTTCCTTCTAAAAAACCCCTTTTTTCACTTTAGGGACCAGTCATGGTTTACCTGTATAAATGCCCTTTCTGTGTCTCTAGAGAAATGGGTAGAATGGTAGAATGTGGGTCAGATGATTTTCATTAGCACAGCATTTTTCATTGCATCTCGACAATCAGCCATTTGACATGAAGCAGTGCCACTCAAACTGTCTTGCAGGTACTTCAAACTTGGAGGAAAAAAATATGTACCGGTAGGTACTGTAACTTTGTAGCAGAGAACGTGAAATATAGCCCAGAGCAATGAAAGAGCACTGCTAACCTTGGAGATCAGCTGAATATCCTTGGTGTCTTCGGTGAAGAGGCTCCAGTCACTTACAGGAAAGGATCTTCATTTAACCTAAAAAACACAAGATACATACAAGGTTAAGGGCTGTATACATTTCACAAATCTTATATTGCCTTAGACATACGTAGTACTACTACCGGTACTACTGCTATTACTACTACTACTACTACTAATAATAATAATAATAAAATCCTGCCATGTTTCTGGATACTTTGTACAGTACCGTAAGTGGAATTAAGTTAGACTGTGGTGTGCCACTGCAAAGTCTCTTAGGTGTCCCTCCCCCATTTATATTGAGGTTACATTGAAAGAGTTTCAACAACTGTGAATTATTTACTGCATTCACCAGCCGGCCCTTTAACCCCTCAGAAAAACGCAAAGGCAGCCAGGGTTAAAAATACACTCCCACAGGATCTTAGTTTGGCTCCACATCCACATGTGAACCTGTGAGTGTG
>JBBPBX010010256.1:10009-30303 GCA_038048925.1 Garcialebias charrua | reverse complement strand
TTGAACCTTTATTTATACAGGTTAGTCTCATTGAGTCACGAGGACTCATTTTCAAGAGAGACCTGATTGGAGCAGATGGTGGGGGTTAAGGGCCTTGCTCAAGGGCCCAGACTGGGTCAAATGAGGGTGGAGGCAGGTGTGGGTGTGTTGTCATATTTTCCACATTTTGATGTTGTCAGTTCGGGAAGTCGAACTGGTGACCTTCATATCACGGGCTCGCCTTCTCCAACCTCTGCGCCAGCACTTCCCATATGCCCATATCGCCACCAATGATGAATGATTGTACTGTCACTATAAAATTATTGCATTTATACCGAAACTGTCATATGTGCTGATTAAAGGTGTAAGAGGAGACATTGTGAAGAACTCTGCAGTTTATTGAAAATGTCAGTGCAGAAGAACTCCCCCTGCAGAGCACTCACACCTCTGAGGAGGGTTACCTGCACATCTCCACTCTGATTCAATAAGCTCCAGTTTCAGACAGAACAGGGCCCAGGTCCAGTCCACAAACAGCCGAATGGTTCGCTCAACGGATGCGGAGCGTAAACAGGGCCTGTATTTATCTGTCTGTTCAGTGAATGGATGAAAGCACAAGCAGAACGCACCCGCTGGTCCAGAGATCAAACACTGTTGTGTCAGGGAGGTCTTCCATCCTTCAGAGTGAACACCACAGAAAGGACCAAAGGAGAAGCAAAGATGGAAAACTGACACTGGCTGACTCACGACTCAGAAACCATCTAACTTGTGTCATCCACTGAGAAGCCCCTTTGATGAAACATCGCACTGAGTCTTTGTTGAAGCTGGTTTGGAGCTGAATCCCAGCTCTGCTGCCGACCAACAACAAAGCCCAGGCAGCCAGAGGGGGAAGCTTCGGCTGGGGGACCCCCCACACCCCCACACTCGTCTCAGAGAGACCTCTTACAGCAACTCACCACATCAAAAACACATCAGAGGAGCTCCCGGACGCCTCAGGACGAGGGGAACTGTTCTGCTGCTGCTTGGTAAAAGGTTTGCAGCTCCTCCGTTGGAAAAGAACAAACATTTAGATATTTTATTCACTCTGTTGTGATTGCACTTTCACAAGAGGTTCAGCTGTAAAACATTAATCAAATCTGTCGTTGAATCATCAAATATTTATTACTTTGTTTTTGTTTAAAACCAGAGAAGCATCTTAGCGAGGGTTATGATTTAGATCAGGGGTGTCAAAGTCAAATACACCGAGGGCCAACAAAACAAATTTACTACAAGCCAAGGGCCGGACTGGGTCAATGTTTATTACAAGGGGGTGATAAGATTTTTTTTCTTCTTCTTTCTGCACTCTTTTCATTCAATGTTTTCTTTTTGATGAATTTGTTTTATTTCATCTCTTTTAAATGAATGAATAAATAAATTAAATTAAATATTAAATAGCTTTACATCTGCTAAGTTCTTGGCATAAATCAACACAGACATGTTCCTGCTTTTAGTATTTTACATTGTTTTATAATGTAGCTGTTTATGTTTCATTTTGTTTTTTAATACAGTTTTCTTATGATTTTTAATTAATATGCTTTTTTATGATTGTTTACTGTTGGCTGCAAGTATCAAGCTGTGAAATCCTTCATTTTCTACAGCTGACAGCTGTTGGTCATTAATTATGATGAAGTTTAGCAACTTCTCGGTGAACATTTGAGCTCCGTGGCTTCAGCGGTGTGTTTTTCTTGTTCAATCCGGGGCGGGCGCTCTGATTTCGGTCAGCCGCTCTCAGCCTGTCCCTCCTACGAGACGGTCAGACAGCGGGTCGGACTGGACACAGCTGGACGCAGATGGCCAGGTCGGGATGCTTGTGTTTTGGTTCAGCGAGAGTGGCGTCCCGCTGAAGCCCCCAGAGCTCGAATGTCCAACGTAAAACTAACTTGACCGTGGTTTAATGTGGCGCTATATGGCTCTGCAGACATTGCACGTTGCTGTCTTGTGGTGTTTAGTGTAAAATACTTCCACACAGCGGACATGTTACGATGAAAAGTTGGCTAGCTGTTAGCTAAAGTGCTACTGACTCAGTCCGCACGTTGTAGCTGGCTGCAAACTATGGATTTCCTGAGGCAGGTCTTGTTACTCTGGGTTCATGAGACACAACTCCGGATCGGATCGGCCATACCCCTACTACTGTTGCATTTTGGGGAATGTAGTGTTGGTGCATGCAAAACACCAGCGGGCGGCTGTGGCCTGCGGGCCGTTTCTAATAGTAATTAAATATCATCCAGGGGGCTATAAATAATTCATTTGCAGGCCGGATCTGGCCCGCGGGCCTTGACTTTGACATATAGGATTTAGAACATCATGTTTTGGCTCACGAAACAGTCGTTTTCACACAGCTGGGATTTCTGGGGATTTAAAGTTTACTCATTTAAGTCATGCAGCTGAAAAACTCTATAAGCAGTCTAATGGAAAAACATGGAGGTGAGTGCATGTGTGAGCACGGCTCATGAGCCACACTGGCACATAGATTACAGGTCATGGACACGTCATGGTGTTGAAAAGTTTGTTAACAATGAATCAAAGTAGTGACTGTAGATCTAAAATACGTTACAAAGACGAGCTGGAGTCTCAAGATAGGTGAGATGTGAAGAGAAATGTTCACTGAACATTTTAGTTTCATTCAAGAGTTGTTCTAGATGCTGATGGATGTGGGCAGGAAGGATCACCTGCAGAGGACTCGCTGGGCCTCTTGGCCCTCCGGGGCAGCAGGACCGCCCTAATGCCAGCCAGAACTCCTCCCTGAGCGATGGTCGCTCCTCACAGCAGCTTCCAAGCTCCTCGTCATTGCAGACGGTCAGCTGCAAGCACCGGGATGATCCTGGACCTTCTGCTGTCACAAGCCGTGTTCCCCACCAGCTCCAGGGTCTTCATGGTCAGGTACTTGAGCACCGCCCCCCCAGGTAGTTGGGAATTCGTCCACAGCTCCTCCATTTAAATTAACTTGAGATTTGGGGGTGTAGTTGAGGTATTGGAGGTTTGAGATGTGAATCAGCTGCTCTCGGTTGCAAAAACCACCTTGTTGCCACGGTTAGGCATCACAACACATGTCCAAAAGTAAAATGGTTTCGGTAAAAATCCTTCCAGCTGCACAGCGTCCGATACCAGAGGAAACAATCATCCAAGAAACAAACAAAAACAAAAAGTGATTTTCATCCTGGAAAAAAAGAAGAAAGTTAAAGTTGCTTCTCCAACATGCAGCCACCGTGAGCGACGCAACTCTAGAGGTACAACCATGGCTGCAGGATGCACAGATTTTACTGTGCAGTGTTGTTGGGTACTCTGTGATAATATTTACCTTATTTTCCGGCGTATAAGTCACACGTTTTTGCCTAATTTGCATGCCCTGCAACTTATAGGGCGAAGTGACATATTTATGGATTTTCCCCATATTTTTAGACCAATTTTTGGCTCAGACATGACCGTTTTTTATTTTGGCAAAAAATGATGCAGTACCACTTTTGTCCGCTAGGGTCCACCGACCGTTCCCACCTCATGTGTCTCACGTGCTTTGAGGTCAGAGGACCGGGTACTTTAACGAGTTCCAGGGACTCGTCTTAAACGCAGAGGTGACAGGTTCTTCTCTGTAGCAGGACCAAGACTCTGGAACGAGTTACCGCTGCTTGTCAGACAGGCCCCCTCCCTCTCGGTGTTCAAATCCCGTTTAAGGACTCACTACTATTCTGTTGCTTTCAACACCAGCTGATTTGTATTTGGTCGTTTTATTTATGATCTGCAATGTTTTTATGTCTTTTGTTTTGTACTTCATTGTGTGGGTTGCCTGTTGTTTGTTTGCTTGTTCAGCACTTTGGTTTGGCCTCGTTCCTGTTTAAAGTGCTTTATAAATAAAATGGTATGGTATGGTATTTTGCTAAATAGCTCATGAACCACACGGCAGATTTTCATGAAACTTACAGAAAGTAATTACTGGGTGGACATTTATAAACTGTTAGCTGTAGGAGATGTTTGAGCTAAAATTTGATTTATTTATAATTTATTTTCGTAGCGCGCAACCGTTTGGAAGACGTCAAAGCGAAACAATTTAAATCCAGCTGATTTGACCATTATGTGAATTCATTAAGGAACGGTTAAGCTGAAAAACACTTTTGCTATAATGTCAGCTAACAAATATATATTTTTAATTGTTTATCTTGCTAAATTTTAAAGAAAATGCTGCGGTCCCAGCCGTGCGGGTGCACATAGCGAAACTACTTTTTAAATCCAGCTGATTTGACAATTAGGTGCATTTATTAAGGAAAGGTTAAGCTAAGACACATATTTGCTATAATTTTCAGCAAACAAATTTTCATTCAATTCATTCAACCTTTTATTTATACAGGCTAGCCTCGTTGAGCCACGGGGACTCATTTACAAGAGGGACCTGTCTCACTCACACCCAGGGTCAATTTAGAGTTATTAATCAGCAATAAATAATTGTTTTTACCGTGTTAATCTTGTTAAAGTCCTTCCGTGTGGCAGCCATTTGCAGCAGGGCAAACCTCCGGCCCACATTTCGGGTTGTCAACGGTGACGCGCAACATGCGACGCGTCAGCGGTGACGCATAATAGATGTGACTTATACGGCCGTGCGACATGTTTATGGATTTTTCCAATTTATTGGACATAATTGGACAATGCGACTTATAGGGCAGTGCGACATATCGGCCGGAAAATACGGTATATGTGAGGATTGAATCCCCTGGTGTGTGTCTCCCTCCTGTTGTATGTCCTAGTCCTGCTCAGTGTTTCTTCCTCGTGTCATCAACCCCAGGTGCTCTCACTCCGTCTCGTCAGTGTTTCTGTAGATGAGTCTGCATCTCTTGTTCTTCACCATCTGGTCGTGGCTTCCTGTTCCTGCGCAGTGTGCAGGTGTTGAACGGGTTCCTCTTTTAACGATGAGCTGTTATAAAGTGAAAATTTGAAAATGGCAGAGTTTAATGTTTTGTAGCGCTCTCTGAGGAAGCAGAGCCGAGTGAGTCTATTTAAGAAAGAGCTTTGCTGTCTTTATAGGGTGTCATGAAGTACTGATGCTGCTCCCTCTGCAGACCTCCACCAGTTTAGATAGCACCTGCTGCCACAGACAGATAAAAAATATGTAATTTACAACAAGTTACTGCACAAGCTGATGCATCTGCGCTTCAGAAAATACAGTCAGCACATCTCCTTCCTGTATCTGTGTTGGTGCTGCAGCCTCCACATCATCCCTGAGGTGTAGAGGGCCCTGGTTGTGGGCCTCCCTCCTGAATCTCACCTCCTTCTCCTTTGTCTTGTCCAAGTTCAGCAGCAGATGATTCCCCTGAGAGCACTCTGTGCGTTCGTGCAGCAGTGATCTCTACTTTGGATCTCTAAGACAGCCGTCTTCTCCGCTGGCAGGGCCTGAAAATGGCGGCTTTGGGCCAAGTGTGATGAGGTGTGGGACTCCTTGTGAAGGTCAACGTGGGTCATCCAGGACCACATCACCTCAGAAGACCTTCAAAAACACAAGGATCAAAGCAAACGCCGAGACAAACCCGAGCTGTGACGGTTGTCGTCATTTTTCAAATTTGTCCATTTTAACAAGCCTGTTGAGGATTTGAAGCTCAGACCTTGTGCCTAATTAATGCACGTGCACGTCTCTTGATATTTCAATTTAAAAAAGTAGGCCTTAACAAAGATTTAACATAAAACTCATTCCAGCGCCAGGAGTTTTCCTGGCACCTAATTTCCACATTTTATTTTAACAAGTAAAAAATGGAGACAAAGTGAAGACCCGAGTTGCCAAAAAGCTGGAAGCAGCACAACGGTGCACAAATAAAACGATGAAACGGGATGAATCTGGAAAACAGAGAAGGTGTTTTTATCCTCGGAAAGGGGGTTTATTCTCTTGTTAAACTCAGAGCTCAGCCTTGGATTCAGGACATTCGGGAGCTCCCCCGTTGTGCTCAGTCACATCAGTCAGTGCACAACGTGCACGGAGCGCAGGCTGTTAGAGTGACGGTGGCTGCAGAGGGAAACTGGGCCAGCTCACATGCAAATGAGGTGCAGAGTGTGGAAAACGTTACTGAAACTCTGCTGGTGACCAACTTTCCTGCACAGAGTTTACTTTAGCTTCTAAACGTGTTTTTACTTAGGATAAAGTCTCCAGCACTTCTTCACATGCACATTCTGTTGGTCTAGTGGCAGGGCTTTTGACTACGGATCCGAAGGTCGCGGGTTCGCGCCCCGGCCACTACCCAGCTTGGGGTGTCTATGAGTGCACACCTATTTCTCCAGCTCCCCGGGCGCTTTCGGGCTGCTCACTGCACCACCTGGTAGGTGGTTGGGTTAAATGCAGAGACGAATTTCGTCTGTGTATGGGAACATACGCAGATGACAGGAATAGACATTATTATTATTATTATTATTATATACTGTACATTTGTGCAGTTCTGCAGCCTCTGTGCTATTTTAACCATTCATAAATAAAACGTTCAGCCCCTTCAGGAGATCGGTGCTGTGGCCTTTTTGTTTGTTGGTAAGTGTAGTGATATAGACCCTCATCTCTGACCTGGATATACACCTTTTCACATCTCTGAAAATTTTAGTGGTAGACTTTTCTTGAGGCCCTCAAGGAGCCAAGTGGACACTATTTTATTACAATTATTTTGAATTAAAAGACACAAATCAATCAGAAGAGACTTCCTTTTAATTTGTGTTAATTCAGAATTAATTAACAGAATAACTCTTGTCATTGTATGATCATGTTTTATGCTGTTACCAATGCTGGTCACTTCTTCATGATGAATCAAAGAACTATGGCAAAGTTGAAAATATGTCAAGTTGAACTTTTCAGAGATGTTTAGAAATGTTAAGACGTTAATCAAACGGTTAATCAGTAATCTGTATAACTGGCGACGGGTTTCTGTCACTTTTCTAAACACTTTCACTGAATAATCTTCACTTCTTTAACTTTTGATAACTCTACTGACCTGAGCTAAATCCCTCCCGTTCTCTGGGAAACAACCAATGAGCGGAGTGGATTTAACTGGGTCAACTTCCTTTTTTAAGGCTCCACTTCCTGTCTGAGCCTAGAGTCTGCTGGAGGAACTCAAACCATGAGGTTCCCCAAAGAGCTGATCTGCACGTCTGTCGAACGCTAAGGACACGTCATCAGTTAAAGATTTATAACATGCCAGTTATAAATCCATTCTGAGCTGTGAAAAGCTCCATTTGAATTAATTTTCCTCCAAGGAAAGTTTTATTCTGAAAGATCAAACCAGGAAATGCCGTTACTACGGTCTGAGTTGACGCAGACGTCTCGAGGGAGAGAAAGAAAACGGGTGGGTCGGGCAGACTTCTTTGTTTCAGCCGTCCCACATCTTCAGAAACCAACACACTCACTCCATCGGTGAACTGTAAGTAAGTAACTTTTTAGTATCGTCTTCTTTACATCTAATATTTCCTTTCACTGTTTTAAACAAACTTTTAAGGTAGTAAACTTAATCAGGTTTTGTTTGACCTTTTAAACTCATGTTTTTCATATCGTGTAATCAAGGCAGGCTTCCGTGTTCGTGTATGTGTTCCTTCTGTCTCTGTGTGTGCGTGGGTGGGTGGTCGGTCTTGCTCTTGAATTTANAGAGCTGCCACGTTTTCTGGTTAAAAACATTCAAGATAATTCACTCCCTCTTTCCATCTTTCCATCCTCCTACTCACTTAAACTTTTTCCTTATCTTTTGCCAGTAACTAAACTTTAAGAATTTTCCTACAGATATAAAGTAATATGTAATCTCATTACTTGTTCTGTTGTTCCAAAATTGAATCTGTCGACGTTAAGTTGATATGAAAATTGATCAGAACCAATCCGTTATACACATGTTTGATGTAATTTTATGATTCTGTTAAATAAATGATTAATCTCCTGGTGAATCGACATAAATTAATGTTTTATGCCCGTTACATCTCATCTGACCATACAATTTATGTGTAAATTCCTAAAAAAAAAACGAGAACTCGTGAAATAATTATTGATAAGATTTGTCAGGTACAACCTGCTCATTTCTTACATCTAGTGTATAAAACTGATTAGTAAATCTGATCTCTCGTATACAACTACACATCACTTTATGCTGAGGCCCCTTCAACAGGCACAACTGATGAGAACCTGACAGCAGCTGAGAGGAGCTTCTAAACCCTGAGACAGATGATTAGTGAGTAGGAACAGCTGGGTTAACGAGCAGAAGAGCAACAGCTGATGAGTGGCAGAGTAAACAAATGAAAATATGTAACAGTAGCAGGCAATGGATAGGGTGGTGGTTAAGTGGTTAGAACTGTTGCCTCACAACAAGAACGTCAAGCTAGGTTCAAGCTCTGGGTTGGACCTGGGATTTTTCTGTGAGGAGTTTTCAGGTAGCTCAAAAGCTCAAATACCTCAACTACAGTCCCAAATCCCAAATGAGTCAAAAAGGAGGCACCGTGGATGAATTCCCATCAACCTAGTGGCGATGCTCAAGTACCTGACTGCCGAGATCCTGGAGCTGGTGGGAAACTCGGCTCGTGACAACGGGAGGGCTGGGATCATCTCCCGGCACCTTCAGCTGTTTGTCCATGGCAACAAGGAGTTCTGAGGAGTGACCATCACTCAGGGAGAAATTCTGCCTGGCATTCAGGCAGTCCTGCTGCCCAGAAGGACCAAGAAGCCCGCTGGATCTGACAGAAAGCTGGATCCGGGTGGACGGATGGGTATCTGTGGCCAGATACTTCAGATTAGCTGCAGGAGATCCTTCCTGCCCACAGCTATTAACATCTATTACAACTCTTGAATGAATCCAGGATGATGAACTACGACAACACTTAATTTCCCTTTGGGATTAATAAAGTACAGTTTTTTTATTTATTTAATTGAATGACAACAACATATTGGCTTTTTTTTTACTTGGGGCAGTCAAAGTAGTAGTATAATTTAAAAAAAAATTAAATTCATTTTCATATTAAAAACAATGACAATTTTTTAAAAAGAAAAATTAAACAAAACATAAAATGAAAGGAAGCAGAAGAAGAAAACATTTCTTATCATATCTGCTCCTTGTGAGCAGTGGAACAGGAAGTGACATTAAAGGGGTCAAATGAGGAGTCAGAGTTTAAATTTATTTGAACTCTGACTCTTCGTCTCTGATCGTGACTCCAAATAATGTAAAGAAACATCAGATTCTACTCTACAGCCTGTGATGTTCACCAAGAGATGTCAGCGGGCTCGGATGTTGTCAGTCCATACAATGGGCGTTATCATCTGTTATCATCCCCATATATAGTGGCGAAACTGTCCAATCTACCTCCTAGCATGTTTAAAAGAACGTTATCAGCGTTATTATCACTGTGAGTAGGCAGCGTGTTTCCGTGAACCCGGAAGTGTTGTGTTTTTGTTTTTTCAGCTTATGTAACCGTTTCCCTAAACCTAACCTTAAACCTGACCCAGAGGACCAACCCTAAACTTAACCGCCTTACCTTTGTGCCTAAACCTAACCAAGACCCTAAACCAGTGGTTCTTAACCTGGGTTCGATTGAACCCCAGGGGTTCGATGAGTCGGTCTTAGGCATTCAGTGGAGCCTCTGCCACGGAGGTAAAGACACACTTGTGTAAAGTCGTGATGACACACCCCGCTTGGCCCTGCAGCAAGTGATGGCTGCAGAGTCATCCTCTACAGTACAGAGGATCACGCAATTGGCTGCAGCACTGATTGGCCATTGCTTGGCCAATCAGTGCTGTGGGGAATTTAGCGCACGCAGTAGTCAATGGCTGTCATAGTTGTACGTCGGGTGTTTTTTTCATCATATTTTGATCCATACTAAGTCAAGCAAAAAAAGAAGGCGGTATGTACAACATGGGTTCACGTGTGTCACGGAACGGGATGGGAGTCAGCGTCCTATCTGCATGATATGCAATGCCAAGTTGAACAACTCTAGTCTCGCACCGGCAAAACTAACCCCAAAAATACACTACACGCGGTCCGTGTCCGCTCCGCTCCGCAGGTCGCAGCTGAGCAAGTCCAAAGTCCACTACCTCCGCTCAGCTCAGGTCCGCATGGATGCGCCGCTCCAAGACGCATGCGCGGGAATTGCAAGATCGCGCGATAAATCAAGTGATAAATAATGAAGTCAGAACAAAACAATTCATTCGGTGGAAGAAGGAGAACAACAGTAAAGGCTGCCTTGATCTTCTCTCGTAAATAAGCGACAGGACATGGTTTGAGCAACAGGAAGTGATGTTTACATTTCAGAATAAAATACTTTTTTATTTATTTATTTCTTGTATTGCGTTATTAGGTGTAGTCATAGTCATAAATATAATAGTTTAGTCATAGAATAGTCATAAATGATAGTTTGACAGCATTTTTGTACAAATAAATCCGTATAGAGCTAGGATTAGTCCGCCCGTGGTGATTTTATTTTGTAAATACGGAAGTTGTGCTCGTTCCTTTTCCTGTTGGTGCGACGTAATCTTCAAAAGTTGACTCCGGCACAGCTCCGTCATCCGGCAGAAATAGAAAAATTTCTAATTTTGACGGACTGCCGTCCGCTCGCCGCAGCTCACCGCCGCCGTGCGGAGCCAGTGTACTTTATCTCATTGATTATAATGGGTGCGTATTTGCTGCGGAGGTCGGACCGGAGCGGGGCGGAGCCGGAACGCGTGTAGTGTATTTTTGGGGTAAAGGAACACTTCATGAAGCTGTATGGAGACGGGAATACAAGAACACAACGCTTGCTGAATTCAAGGTGAAATGAGCCAGATTCGATGAAAGGGCCACTCTGCCTGCTCTTGGATTTGTACCTGTTAGCAAACCAATCCTCACAGCATCGTACGAAGTTGCTTATCTGATCGCAAAGAAGGGTAAGCCACACGCCATCAGTGAAACACTCATAAAACCAACTGCGTTAAAGATGGCAAATCTGCTACTCGGAACAGCGGCCGAAGGTAAATTATCCCAAAATCCTCTTTCAAATGACACCATCAGCGACAGAATAAAGAACATGAGTAAAGACATATTGGCTAATTTTGTGCGCCAGTAAATTGAATTTGGAAAAAAAAAAATCATGTTTTATTTATTACCAAAGAAGGGTTCAGTGGGCATATGAAACTGGTGGGTTCGGTACCTCAAAAAAGGTTAAGAACCACTGCCCTAAATCTAACCAAGACCCTTTACTCTAAACCTAACCAAGACCCTAAACCTAACGCCAGAGTTTTTACTCTAAACTTTCACACGTAGCTAAAGACGGAGCCTGCTGTCATCGCTTGTAACGGTGACAACGTACATTTAAACCTCTTAGGAGGTACAGGAGGAGCAATCTGACCGCTTCCTATGGTGATGATAATAATTGATAAGGGTCATTTTATGGTTGATAACATCCGAAGCGGGTGAGATGTCCTCTGTGACATCACTTCCTGCTACCTCAACAGCTGTTCATCTCAGTTGCATGAAAGTTGTTTTGCTATATGGTAATAAAGTTATATTTCCAAAAATGCATTCATATTTATTTTGGCAACTTGATATCACAGACACTTAAAAATGAGTTAAAATTATTAATACATTTAAATAATTAAGGAGAATACCCAGAAATCTTAACCTAAAAAAGCAAATCAAACTATAACAAATATCACAAAATATCCCGCATGTTTTGTGAAATAAATTAAAACATAATTAAATTGCACAGAATGCAAAATACTGAACAAGCTGAAGCTCAGCAGGGAGTTTTCTGTTTGACACCTGCAGCGACGTATTAAAAAAACCTCAGTCACATCTTGTGGATTTCTCAGCCTGCATCCAGTTTAGGATGATTTTTGCACGATGCTGTGAGTTATGATGAATATGTCTTTGTTAAAGTTTGAACGCCTGCCTGGCTGCACCCTCAACCCTTTAGACTTTCCATTTTCTCGACTGATTCGTAATTCATTTCTCAGGTTGGGGAAACTGATGCCAGCAAACGAGCACAGTCTTTCAAAGAATCAATCTCTCAAGCTGTTGGTGAGGCCCGTCCCCGGTGAGCCGAGCCTGATTTCCAGATTTCCTCCTCTGCAGCTCAGTGTTAACAGCCACCTTTAAACACTTCCTCTCCAAACATCCTCACATCTAACACATTCAGATGTGAAAAACGAAGTGGAAAGGAAACTCCGGGAAGTGATTTAAGCACAGCGTGAAACCAGCCTTTCTGTTTCGACCCCTCCAGGCCTGACATGGGAACGAAGCCGCTCATTCGTTTAACGATCAGACAATCCAGAAGCCAGCGATTACACAGAACCTGAGCCAACAAAAGAAAAATCAACCTTTTTAATATAACATCCAGAAGATCAGGATGAGTTAATATCATGGATGGATGGAAGGAGGATGATGGATGGATGGATGGAAGGAAGGAGGAAGATGGATGGGAAGAGGAGGATGATGGATGGGTAGATGGCTGAATGAATGATGGATGGAAGATGAATGAATGATGGCTGAATGATGGATGAATGATGGATTGATGAATGATTGATGAATTATGGATGAATGATGGATGAATAATGGATGAATATGGGATGGATGATTGGATGAATGATGGATTAATGATGGATGGATGATTGGATGAATGATGGATTAATAATGGTTTATTGTTGGATGAATGATGGATGGATGATGGATGAATGATGGCTGAATGATGGATGAATGATGGATTGATGAATGATTGATGAATTATGGATGAATGATGGATGAATAATGGATGAATATGGGATGAATGATGGATTAATGATGGATGAATTATGGTTTAATATTGGATGAACGTTGGATGAATGATGGATCAATGTGGGATGAATGTGGGATGAATGATGGATGGATAATGGATCAATATGGGATGAATGATGAATTAATAATGGTTTAAAATTGGATGAATGATGATGGATGAATGATGAATTAATAATGGTTTAATATTGGATGAATGATGGATGAATGATGGAGTGATGAATGATTGATGAGTTATGGATGAATGATGGGTGAATAATGGATTAATATGGGATGAATGATGGATTAATGATGGATGAATGATGGATGAATAATGGTTTAATATTGGATGAATGATGGATGAATGATGGATGAATGATGGATCAATGTGGGATGAATGATGGATGAATGATGGATGGAAAATGGATTAATATGGGATAAATGATGAATTAATAATGGTTTGAAATTGGATGAATGATGATGGATGAATGATGGATGAATGATGGATGGATAATGGATTAATATGGGATGAATGATGAATTAATAATGGTTTAAAATGGGATGAATGATGATGGATGAATGATGAATTAATAATGGTTTAATATTGGATGAATGATGGATGAATGATGGATGGATAATGGATTAATATGGGATGAATGATGAATTAATAATGGTTTGAAATTGGATGAATGATGATGGATGAATGATGAATTAATAATGGTTTAATATTGGATGAATGATGGCTGAATGATGGCTGAACGATGGATGAATGATGGAGTGATGAATGATTGATGAATTTTGGATGAATGATGGATGAATAATGGATTAATATGGGATGAATGATGGATTAATGATGGATGAATGATGGATGAATAATGGTTTAATATTGGATGAATGATGGATGAATGATGGATCAATGTGGGATGAATGATGGATGAATGATGGATGGATAATGGATTAATATGGGATGAATGATGAATTAATAATGGTTTAAAATGGGATGAATGATGATGGATGAATGATGAATTAATAATGGTTTAATATTGGATGAATGATGATGGATGAATGATGGAATAGTAATGGATGTATGGATGGTTGGTTGATACATGCCTTTATAACCTTCTGAATGTGTATTAGAGTTAAAATAAAGGCCTCTTTGTGTTTTCCACTCCACCATTCACTCTGAGATGTAGATTTACAGTAGAATGAAATCAGAAGTCAAACTAACTAAAGATGGCTGCCACAGCCAACTGAACCATTTAAATGTCTATTGATCAGTTATTTAGATACAGAGCCTAACGTGGTAGTAGCTGAGAGTCATTCACAACAGAAACTCTGGGAAGACTGGAAGCTGTCAAACAAGTTTGATCATTTAGATAATCATGAATAATCCTAGATAAAAACCATCCATCCATCCATCCGTCCATCCATCCATCCATCCATCCATCCATCCATCCATATTTTTAACAACTAAAACATGTCCAAATATTGATATTGGATGCCATAGAAATAGAAGAATTGACAGCATAGTGAGGAGAGACGGAGGAGCAGGAGGAGCAGGAGAAGCAGGAGGAGCAGGAGGAGCAGGAGGAGCAGGAGGAGCAGGAGAAAGCAGAAAAGTTCTGAGACTTGGGTCAACTAATGAATTTCCCAGCAGCGCAGCACATTAGCTTGAGGCCATGTAAACACTCCTCTCTGTAGTGCAGCTTTTAAAGGATCAGCTATAACTGCTTAGCTACAGATTATCGCTCTGTGGGTTTATCTTCCAACTGAAGAGAGGAGGAGAAGGAAAATGAGGATGATGGGAAACAGGAAAACTATAAACTGTGTTAAAAAAAAGCATATCTGATGAACTAAACATCTAATTGTGAGGATTTTTATTTAAAAAAAAAGAGAAAGAATGCAAATCCATAAGATGCATGTTCTGAAAAAGAATGAAGTAAATTAAAAACACAAAGAACTTAAAGTGAAAGCAAAGTTTAACTGACCGAATGATAATCCTGCTTCATATGTTAAATCTTTTTTTAACGTTTATAAGATGTTTTTTTTAAATCTGCTGATAAGAAAGGAGAGGAACAAAAGAGTTGTGTGTGTTTGTGCACAGAGAGAAACGTTTAATAATGCAACAATCCTGAAGGAATATCCCAAACAGCAGCCTGTGAGCTTCTGCACACATGATGTGATGCACTTTATTGAAAGTATAAATAGAGCCAAAGCTCTGCAGGGACATTAAACAAACAAAAGATTCCCCTTCTGTGGCATTTTATGGCAAAAAAGGTGCACAAACAGACTTTTATGTGTGGCACACAGGCATTGACACTATCAGGGTCTTTGTTCAGCTTTAATGAAGCGTAATTTCCTCTCTGTCATTCGGTGAAGCTCATTTCTTATTTCTGATTCACAGATAAACTCACAACAGACCACCCCGGCCACTAGATGATTACTCGTTGACATCAGAATCAGAATAAGTTTATTATCATTGTACCGAAATACAGTGAGATTATGTTCATACAGTCGTCCAAAAGATGGGCGGAGTGCACATTGCTGTTGCTCTTACGAGCATGGCCCCTTATTTTTTTAGATAGGAAAAGGGGAAAAGGCCATGAGGATAGTGGTATTACAAAAAAGATCTCTTCACACCTTGGATACCATGACACGATTTAAGGCATCAAAAACTCTACCAGCAGCACATTTATAGTGTAACGAATAAGGTGGGGTAAGGTATTTAAACACTTACTGGGCCACTGAAACTGATTGAGAATGAGCGGATTACTGGGCCACCATTATTGTAGAGATATAGGACTTACTGGTCAGTTTACTGACTTACCTATATTTCTAGATGCGCAGGTCTGAGCAGAGTTTATCTGCACAAACTGCCACCAATGCGCGAGTTCTTCCTTTTTCCGATACTAAATTGCTTTTACTGTACAGGTATTCCCCGATTTACGAGCGAGATCCGTCACAAGGGGGCGCTCGTAAACCGGAAATCTCGTAATTTGGAACGGCCGCCATTGCTCTCGTAAACCCGGAAGTCCGCTCGTAAATTTCGCCAGCGCACCTAAAAACACTCTATTTTCATCTATAAACTACTTTTGAGTGCATAAAAATGATCGGAAACGTGTGTTTATATGCTTAACTTGCTAACTGTAGTGAAAAAACACATGAAAACTCAGTATTTTTTTCGTTTTTTCCAAAAATTCGCAACCCGGAAGTCCGCTCGTAAATTTCGCCAGCGCACCTAAAAACACTCTATTTTCATCTAAAAACTACTTTTGAGTGCATAAAAATGATCGGAAACGTGTGTTTATATGCTTAACTTGCTAACTGTAGTGAAAAAACACATGAAAACTCAGTATTTTTTTCGTTTTTTCCAAAAATTCGCAACCCGGAAGTCCGCTCGTAAATTTCGCCAGCGCACCTAAAAACACTCTATTTTCATCTAAAAACTACTTTTGAGTGCATAAAAATGATCGGAAACGTGTGTTTATATGCTTAACTTGCTAACTGAAGTGAAAAAACACATGAAAACTCGGTATTTTTTTCGTTTTTTCCAAAAATGTGCAGCTCGTAAGTCTGGGACCTCGCAGATCAGAGCGCTCGTAAATCGGGGACTACCTGTAATTAGGAAAAATGTAATTTCACGAGAGACTTCAACTTATGTTGGTCTACCAGAAAATAGACCTTTTATTGAAACTATCACAAAAATTACATTAAACATTTGTATCGATATTAGCTCTGATTTAATAACTACGTTGACAAGAATTCAAATTAAAACAAACAGACAATTAGGAACTTAAACTGTTGGTACATTTACTTGACAGATTAATAGCTTATGAAAAATAAGAAATAGGAGGAAGAAGATGAAAGCTAAGTTAACTGAAGTTGATTATTTTGAACCAACCAGGGTGGCAGCCTTCCCCAAACAGGTCCAGCTGTACTTCCGACACGTGCAGCATACAAACAAGCCTCTTTACCTGGTGACGATACGTCCCCTGGAGATGAGGGCTGAGAAGTTTGTGGACACTAACGGACTGAGTGGTCCAGTTGAGGTCCAGTTGACTTCGTGCGTGTATGGCTGGATCAGATGAGCGAGAGCACGCTTTCACCGGCAGGAACAGGCCCCAATCGCACTGACGGATTTTCAAAATAAACTTCAGAAAACAAAATCTTTCAGAAATGAGTGTGTGAGTTACAGTAAGCTTTACTGTGACTCCAGCTGAAACGTGGGTCGAGTTGACACAATGACCGGACGTCTCTAGCTTTCCCAGAGGAGAGAAGCAGGTTGTGACTTAGTTCTCCCCAAAAGCACTAAAGTGAAAATGCAGGAAGTGCCCCTTTAAGAAGGGGGTGTGACTTAGTCACATACTTCCTGCTGATTGGCTGTCCACCACTAGAGAAGGAGTGACTTTGAAGGTCAGTTCGTCTGAGTGACAGGTAGGGTAGACAGTAAATAAAAAAACATACGTCAGCAGATGCAGGTGCATGTGAACAAGCCATGTACTTTGTTTTGAGAACAGATTCATTGTTTTTAGAAAGGACGGGAGACCGAAAGCAAGCTATGTCTAGCACTTTTCCTTCGTTCCAAAAACAGTTCAAACAAATACGAAGGATTGTTCATTCAACTTTAGACACTTATTCTGCATAGAGCAGACAGTTTAAAGCAAGATCATTCTGAGATGTTCTCTTAACTTTGGCATATTTAAAATATACCAGCTTAGTAAAATCATCATTAAATGACAAAAATATACTGTTGATCAATTCTGAATTAACACACATTAAAGAGAAAGTTCAATCTGATTAATTAGTGTCCATTAATTCATAATAATTGTAAAAAATAAAAGTGTCCACTCGTCTCCTTGAGGGCTTCAAGAAGGTGTAACACTGAGAGTTTCAGAGAGATGTGGAGAGGCCCACATCCCATACGGACATGAGGGTGCTATATCCCTACAATAGATACACCACATATGTATTTGATGACAAGATGGTGAGATTTGTCCGTGAATCACATTCAGATAGACCACAGTCCTGATGAGATGTTGGTGTCAGTAGGTACAGCTCTGATAAGCCTTCACAGAAGTTCTCGGGGTGGTGGTGGGGGGTTGTGACAGACAGGAATTTCTTAATTTATACAGTACATGTCCCAGGAGAAATTTGATGTTGGCCTGCTTCGAGGCCAAACGGGGGAGTCAGATTCAGATAAGCCACAACTGTTGATTTTTTTCAGGCAGACTGTTTATTCTCATCAACCTTGAGTTCTGCTGGTCCCTTTAATCGAAAATGGTCAGATACGTGAGCATTCCACTGGTTCATGAGCACCCTTAAGGTTGTAAGGATGGCGCCCTCTCCTGGTCTGTCCTTGTGTTGTTTTTTTCCTGTCAATCAGCCCTGCTCCAAGTCATACATCCTGCTCCAGTTTAGTTATTATTCATGTTACTTACATGTTTTAGTTAGTTCCCTGGCCCTGGTCTGTATTAATTATTACTCCCCAGGTGTTATATGTTCACCCTGATCAGCTTCTTCCCTGTCCTCCCTAGTGTTATGCTCCAATTAGTTAGATTATCTTCACCCGTGTCTCATGCCCTGCCTGTGTATTTAAGTTCCTCTGTGAGTCCTGTCCTTTGTCGGTTCGTCTTCCTTTGGGTACCTTCCTAGTCCTGTTTCCTCAGCCACTTTCCAAGTTCTGTCCAAGTCTTCTCCTGATTATGTAAGTTGCTGTTCCGTCAGCCATCTTCTGTTATTTATTAAAAGACTGCTTTTTTACTTCCTGCCTCTCGAGTCCTGCCTGCGCATGGGTTCATTCCTCTGCCCCCGAGCCGGAATCCTAACAAAGGTCATCCCCAAAATGCTGGCGAGTCCCAGAAGCTGCAAGTGGACTGATTCTCAGAAATCACTTCCATCTTACGGTTTAACTAATAAAACTTCTGATTTTGAGTGCTCGAAGCATGAACCAAACACAAGGTTGGTAGCTTTGCCATGGCCGAAACTGCTGCCGTCGTCTTCTTTAAAGGTTCAGTATGTAACTTTGTAGTGCAGTCTGTAACTTTTCTAACAATATTTTTAAACATATTTCTTCACTCTGTCACTATCTCCTGACAGACTGATGTTAGACAAAGTAATCTCTGAAAAAAACTATAGTCCCCTTGCTTCTCTAAAAGCATTTAAAAAAACACAGTGACCCGCCGTTAACCAGCCAATAAAAACAGAGTTTTTAACCAGCCAATAAAAACAGAGCTTCTCACTTCTCACGCTCCTAACCCACGCCCCCGCCTGTCCCAGCCCGCAGCGGCCGCGCACGTTCTCGTTCAAAGGATTGCAAAGCGATGCAAAACTGTTTTGTATGTGACACAAATGTATTAAATTCCCCTTCTTCATCCTTTTTCTGGACTTTTTTTTGTTGCCAAAAGTCAAGTGATCGCTTCCTCCTCGCTCCGCTCCGCTGACTGCAATGAATGAGGAAATGAGGAGATGAATGAAGTTGTCACGAGCAAATTAAACTTGAGTTCAACGTGGCTGCGCTTGTCTCTGTAGATTTCCTGGTGTGCTGGACCAGCGCTCCAGTTTTTATTTTATGTTTTAGAACTAAACTTTTTATTAACATATAAACACAGAATATCAGCCGCTGCGAGAGGACATGCAGTGGAGGCAGAGCTGAGCTGCAGTTCACCGAGAGCAAGGGGAAGCATATATGGCTCTGAGGGGGAGGGACCAGAAACGTGTCTCTGTTCAAAATTTTCCTAAGTGCCAGAGTCTTCAAAAAGTTACATACTGAACCTTTAAATATAGGCTGTCAGTTCCAGCAGGTGCTAACATTTATATACATGACTTCACAGTAAACAAAACTTTACAACGTAAAGCCCCCTTCTATTCACCCTGCTAACACACGACTGCACACCATCATACAGCTCCAACCACTTCATCAAGTTTGCGGACGACACAACAGTGGTGGGTCTCATCAGCAACAACGATGAGACGGACTACAGGAACGAGGTGAGCCGCCTGGCCTTGTGGTGCGGACACAACAATCTCACTCTCAACGTGGAGAAGACAAAGGAGATTGTTGTGGACTTCAGGAAGAGGGATGCACAACATGCCCCTCTGACCATCAACAGCACCGCAGTGGAGAGAGTAGACAGCACCAAGTTCCTGGGAGTGCACGTCTCAGAGGACCTGTCCTGGAGCAGGAACACTGCATCACTGGCCAAGAAGGCTCACCAGCGTCTCTACTTTCTCCGCAAGCTGAAAAGGGCTGGAGCTTCAACCCCCATCATGTGCACCTTCTACAGAGGTGCCATAGAAAGTGTCCTGACCAGCTGCATCACTGTGTGGTTTGGTGCATGTACTGCATCCTGCCGCAAGAGCCTCCAGCGCATCGTGAGAGCAGCTGAGAAGATCGTCGGCACCTCCTTCCCCTCACTGCAGGACTTACACAGCAACCGCCTCACTCGGAAAGCCCTCTGCATGGCAGGTGATCCCACACACCCACTACACAGCTGCTTCAGACTGCTGCCATCAGGGAGGAGACTGAGAAGTCTCCAGGCTCGAACCAGCAGACTGAGAGACAGCTCTGTTCATCAG
>JBBPBX010010255.1:5216-52411 GCA_038048925.1 Garcialebias charrua | reverse complement strand
CTTTGTAATTGTTTTGCACGCTTTTCCCCAAACCTCAATACAATAGATTAAATGTGGAACAATGATTGTGTTATACAACATATACAGAGCTTTATCAATTAAAAAATCCCTGACTTTATACAGTACTGCAATTGATCTAGCTATTTTTGTTTTAATGGAATTTACATGATGTTTCCATGTCAGTTTGTCATCAATGATGACACCCAGAAACTTCACTTCACTCACTTTACAGATCACAACATCTTCAATTTCAAATGGATCGTCAACAATTCTCTTTTTGTTACTGAATATCATGTAATTAGTTTTATCTAAATTCAAAGATAATTTGTTTATTTTGAACCAAGTTTGTATTTTTATAAATTCTGTTTTCATCATATCCAAAATCTGTTTTATGTCATTACCCGAACAGAAAAATGTGGTGTCATCGGCAAAAAGAACACATTCATTCCACCTTTATTTATACAGGCTAGCCCCGTTGAGCCACGGGGACTCATTTACAAGAGGGACCTGTCTCACTCACACCTAAGGTCAATTTAGAGTTATCAATCAGTCTAACATGCATGTCTTTGGACTGTGGGAGGAAACCGGAATACCCGGAGAAAACCCACGCATGCACGGAGAGAACATGCAAACTCCACCCAGAAAGGCCCCCGGACCGGGATTTGAACCGGGGACCTGCTCGCTGAGAGGCAGCAGCTCTACCAGTTGTGCCACCGTGCTGCACATTTAAGAAGTCCTGACACATTTACCAAGTCATTCACATATAAAATAAATAACTTTGGTCCAAGCACAGAGCCCTGAGGAACTCCACAAGTGATATCACGGAGGTCAGATCTAACATCATTTATTTGCACAAACTGTTTCCTATCTTTCAAATAGCTAGATACCCACTGTAATGCTGGTCCTCTAATACCATATTTATTTAGTTTTTCAAGGAGAATGGTGTGGTCAATGGTATCAAATGCTTTTTTTAGATCAACAAAAACACTAACACAGTACTGTTTATGATCGACAGCATTAGTTATTTGTTCCATTAAATCCATGAGAGCCATTGATGTAGAGTTTTTTCCTCTAAACCCATACTGACTGCTACTTAAAATATTTTGTTTATCAATAAATTGATCCAATCTGGTCACAAATAGTTTTTCTAGAATTTTTGAGAACTGTGGTAACAAGGATATTGGCCTATAATTATTGAATACACATTTATCACCATTTTTAAAAAGAGGAATTACCTTTGCTACTTTCATGTTATCTGGAAATATTCCTGTTGAAAAAGATAAATTGCATATATATGTAAACGGTTCAATAACATAACTCATTATTTCTTTTACGAACATCATATCCATGTCCACCCAGTCTTTTGATCTCTTGTCTGAGAGATTTTTTACCATTTTCATAATTTCCTCTTTGTTAGTTCCATTAAGAAAAATACTGTTGGTGCAACTTTTAATTGAATGACACACATTATTATCTACTTTTGGTATTTTAGCTGCAAGGCTTGATCCAATATTTACAAAATATTGATTAAATTCATTTACGATATCATTCTCATCATGTATTTCTTTGTCATCTTTCACAAAATATTTTGCAATGTTCGTTTTCGCTTTATGACTTTTTAGAACATCATTTATTACTCGCCATGTTGTTTTAGTGTCACCATTGCTCTTGTTTAATAAATCACTATAGTATTCTTTCTTGCATTTTCTTATAATCATTACCAATTTATTTTTATATTTTTTATATTTTTCACCAAGAAGTTATGTACTCTGATATTGTTGCCCACAACAGAGCAGCTTTGCAGCTTTAAATCCATGGATGGATGCTTAATAACCAGTAAGTAACGGTGTTGTGAAGGACACTAGATCTTCATGTTAACAGTTCTGGTGACTGGCAGAGTAAGTGATTACAATAATATACACGTAATGTCCCTCGTAGCTGCAGCTGCTAAGCTAATCTTAGCTAAAGTAAGATCTGTGTTATTTACTGAGTGCTATGCTCACGTAGCTTGAGCTACAGTAAATATAAGCAAATTTTAATGTAACAAAGAATAGCTTAGCTAATGTAACTTGTGCCACAGTAAATATCAGCCATGTGTACTTTAGTAAAAGCTACATCAGCTAGGCTAATCTGTGCTACTTTAAAGCTGCTATATGTAGTTTTTGGAACACGCTGGAACTTAGAGAAATATTGAACAAAGACACGTTTCCAGTCCCTCCCCCTTGCTCTCGGCTGAACTTCAGCTCAGCCTCCATAGCTCCGCCTCCACTGCATGTCCTGTCGCAGCCGCTGCGATGTTCTGTGTTTATATGTTAATAAAACGTTCTAAAAAATAAAATAAAAACATGGAGCGCTGGTCCAGCACACCAGAACACCAGGAAATCTGCAGAGCCTCGCGCAGCCACGTTGAACCCGAGTTTAATTCGCTCGTGACAAATTCATTCATTTCCTCATCATTTCAGTCATGGAGTCAGCGGAGGAGGAAGCGATCACTTGACTTTTGGCAAAAAAACAAAAGAAAAGTCCAGATCAGGGATGAAGAAGGGGAATTTAATACATTTGTGTCACATACAAAACAGTCCTGCATCGCTTTGCAATCCTTTGAACGAGAACGTGCGCGGCCGCTGGGGCTGGGACAGGCGGGGGCGTGGGTTAGGGGCGTGAGAAGCTCTGTTTTTATTGGCTGGTTAAAAACTCTGTTTTTATTGGCTGGTTAACGGCGGGTCACTGTGGGTTTTTAGAAATGCTTTTAGTACCACCTGGAGAAGCAAGGGGACTATAGTTTTTTTCAGAGATTACTTTTTTTCAGAGATTACTTGTCTAACATCAGTCTGTCAGGAGATAGTGACAGAGTGAAGAAATATGTTAAAAATATATTTTTAGAAAAGTTACATATAGCAGCAGATCGTTGTATAGCTATTTCTGCTTATCTGATGAACTTGTTAGTAAAGATCGCTATTTCTCACATTACTACATTATTTATTTAGCCTATGACTGCCTTTCATACTTAAATTAGTGTTAACAAAATAAATTATGCCTGATTAGCCTTTGTTAATAAAGTTAGTGGTGAAAAGTTACAATTTGGTAACTCATTTTAATCCATTGGTTAAATATTGCTTTAAACCCTGAAAGCATTTTAATTGTTTTCTTCCTTTGTGTTGCATTTCTGTGTAAAGGTACAGTCCCAGGAGATGGATGAAGCAGGATGGATGAAAGATGGATGAATCTGCTTTTCAAGTACATTTGTTGTTGCTGTGAAAACATGCATTGCTAAATGTACGTGCTTACCTTTATTTTGAATAGAACAGTTGCACCAATTAAGTTTAAGTTTCACCTTGTTTATTTCAATAATTAAGATATGTTGTTTAATGTCCAATAATGAGAAGTTCTACTGCACATAAATAAAACCTAGATGTAGTGATTGTTCTTTTGGCAACTTACCAGTTTAGTGTTTTATTGACATGTACAAAACATAAAAACATGCATGTTGCTGTTCATCCTCCAGGAGTAGACTGATAAAGTTCAGAATAAAAGCTATAATTATAAATTCAAAACAATTTAAAGGTATGGTCTGCGATTTTTGAACACTCTGGGACTTAGAAATATTTTCAGCGCAGAAAAGCATTCTGCTCCCTCCCCTCAGAGCCATATATGGCTCTGAGGGGAGGGAGCAGAATGCCACAGTCCGTGCTCTGCTGAACTTGGGATCTGCTCCGCCCCCTGCTGCTGTCTGCTCAGAGCCGCTGCGATATTCTGTGTTTATGTTAATAAAACCTTCTAATAAAATAAAATAAAACCATGGAGCGCTAGTCCTACAACACAAAATCCAGCAGAAATCATCAGAGGTTCACGAAGCAACGTTTGGACATGATTTAATTCGCTCGTGACTTCCTCATGTCTGTCAGCGCTGGTCTGGAATGTCTGGAATGTTCCGCCTCCTCTACATGTCCTGTCTCTGCGCTCCGAAGTTCTGTGTTTATATGATAATATAACTGTTTAAAAAATATAATAAAACCATGAATCACTCATCCAACAACACAAAAACCAGAAGAAATCAGCAGAGGTTCACGAAGCAACGTTGGACATGTTTTAATTCGCTCGTGAGTCGTGACAAATCCATTTCCTCATTCCTGTCAGTGAAGGATGAAGCGATCACTTGACTTTTGGCAAAAAAACTAAATAAAAGTCCAGCTCTGGGATAAAGAAGGGATATTTAATACATTTTGTGTCACATAAAAAACAGTCCTGCATCGCTTTGCAATCCTTTGAATGAGAACGAGCTGCGGCTGGGACAGGTGGGGGCGTGGGTTGGGGCGTGACAAACAACTCTGTTTTTATTGGCTGTCAGTGTCCGGGTCACTCTTGTGTTTTCAGTGTTTTTATAAATGCTGATAGAGAAGCAAGGGGACTATAGTTTTTTTCAGAGATTACTTTGTCTAACATCAGTCTGTCAATAGATAGTGACAGAGTGAAGAAATATGTTAAAAATATATTGTTTGAAAAGTTACAGACTACATTACAATGTTACATACCCCACCTTTAAACTGAATATGAGAACTGTGGGTGATTTTATATATTTTAATGAAAATGATTTGGCTACAGAATAAATACCAGATCAAAACACTCTTCAACAAGGAATGATGGAGACCACTGCAGATTTCTGATCATGTTGGTCAACTTCAGTGTGGGGTTCTGGTCACGGGTGAGGGAAGAATGGAGCGTGAGCTTGACAGACGGATTGGTGCAGCATTCGCAGTATTACGGACTCCTTACCGGTCCATTGTGGTGAAGAGAGAGCTGAGCTGTAAGACCAGGCTGTCCTGAACAACATAAAAAATGTAATACATTATACATTATACTGTACATTTATACTTATATATATACATTTACACTTATACATTTTGATTATAATTTTACTGCTGTAAATGTCATAGTTTTACCATTAGTGTGTTACTGTTTCTGTAATTTTTAAACCTCTTATGTTGTTTGTGAAGCAACTTGATAACAGTTTATCTGTCATGATGATTTGGTTGAAGCTTTAGATTTTAATCATTTGAGAACCTGTTAATGACCAGATTATTTTTATTATGTCCTGAAACATTAAAGCCTGAAATGGACTGAAAGAGGGTGGACATTTTTTAAACAACTGTAACACATTGCAGAGGACAAAAATATTTTTTTTTTTCATATACGGTACAACAGGTTTTTATTCATGCAAAGTATGTTTTTATGGTATCACACCGTGACATTCTCTGAGCAGCTCTCGGATCTGCTGTGATGCAGCTGTCAGCTCCTTTAAGTCTTTAAGTCTGGTTAGAGGTAAGGAGTCACAGGATGACACTGACATAAAGTGAGTTATCTCCTGTATAAGAAAAACTAAATGTTGATTAGAGTTGATAAGAAGTGACTTGCAAGAGTTTTGCTTGTTGCATTACCAGTTTGAGACAGTTTATCTGTCGTTAATGTGTGTGTGTCAGCCTGATGTCACAAGGTAAATAAAGGTTCAAAATAAATTATTAACAAGCAGCTTCCTATCAACAAAAAGTCAAGGCTAAACACGGGTGGGACACTTTGTTGACGTTCGTGTTACAAAGTGGAGGTTAAAATTAGCATAGTGTTGCTAAGCTAACGTCAGTAACAGACAGTAACAGAGGAGCAAGAAACTGAAAAAACTGTTCAAACACACAGTTTCGCAAAATTATTCACATAGAATTTTGGTTTACCGGACAAAAAGTGATGGAGCATATTCTTGATGTTGATGTTGATGGGGGGAGGCCGTGGCACAGTGGTAATGGCAGTCGACCCCAAATCGGAAGGTCGGAGGTTCGAGTCCTGCATCCGCCATGTGTCGTCGTGTCCCTGGGCAAGACACTTAACCCCGAGTTGCTCCCGGTAGGTCTGGGTAGCGCCCTAAGGCAGGCTACCACTAACGGTGTATGAATGTGTGTATGAATGGGTAGATGGCTCGTATTGTAAAGCGCTTTGGGCGCTATATAAATAAGCTCCATTTACCATATTGTCGAGGGCCTGGCCGAGGGCAGATTGATATTATACAGCCAGTAACCTACGCTGCTACTGGTGGTCAAAAGTGGAAGTACCTTCAACAAAAATGACGGACAACCCGGAAATGCCACTTATGTGACGTCACATGGGAACTATGTATTTAGACAAATAGTAGCAGGAAAATAACCCGAAGCTAACACGACACGATTACGTCTATAAAACAACAAGTTTTATCTCAAATGTCTCATACAGGTCAACAGTTTGTAAATGAAACCCAAATAATTACATTCTGTAAGGTTGATAAAAATCTGTCCTGTGGATCATGAGTTATTTATCTAAATAGTATCCGTTCACGGTAGCTAACCGCTAACAAAAACTATGCTAAAAGATCAATTTTTTTTAAATCTCAAACACCTCATAAAGCTAGTCACTTGTAAATGTCCATACAATGATTACTTTCTGTAAGTTTGGTAAAAATCTGTCCTGTAGTTCTTGACTTATCTTGCTAAAAAACAAAGCTAACAGTAGTTACATCCAGAGCAGGAGGCCGGGCAGCGACAGAGTCAGTCCGACCAGAGGAGGCTTTCTTCGGACAGGTGGGAACGGTCGGTGGACTCAGGGCTCCAGAGCAGGAGGCCGGGCTGCGAGGCTGCGGGCTGTGGGTTTACCCCAGCGGCTTAAAGTGGTACTGCACCTTTTTTTCTTTTTTTTTGCCAAAATGAAAAACGGTCATATCTGAGCCAAAAATTGGTCTAAAAATATGGGAAAAAATCCATAAACAGGTCTCACCTCTCTATAGGTCGCAGGGCATGCAAATTAGGCAAAAAACTGCGACCTATATTCCGGAAAATACGGTAAGCCCTGGCTACATCTGTAGCATCTTATCTAGTGCATCTGCCACTAACATAGAGCTACGTCTTGTTGTGCCATTAACTCTAAAACCGTTACTGAGTCAAGTGTTTACTTATGTAGGTAAACAGAGATGTTTAAAAACCTGTTAAAAAACACCAAAATGCAGGAAACTGCATCTACTTTATTCAAAAGTTTCTGGGAGAGGACCCCCCAGACTCCCCCATCAGTGTTTCCCCCCACATTAAAATCGCTTCTGATGTTATCATTATTGGGCACGATGCTGAGAACATTGCGACTTCGATGCTAAAGACCAATGCATTGTTTGAGTGAAGAGCCATTGTCTGTGCCACTGGGGGCTCAGCATCCCTAAAGGGCAGATTCTAGAATCGCTCCTGTGTCTTACTAAATCACTGAGGTTATGAGGACCAAAACTTGTTGGACCAACAACGACTGAAGAGAACTCAGGATAAATGAGTTATGATAAAATCCCAGCAGACTCCGTGGTCCCACTGACCTCAGCTTGGATAAAATTCACTCTCACAAAAAGGTGGACATTTTGTCCACAACTTACAAAAACAAACAAAAATATGAATTTCTCTGCAGTAAGAGTATCGTGCCAGGCAGGAGGCTCATCAAGCAGCGACTCAGGTCAAACAGTGTGAACAGATTTTTAATTATGACACAATGTTTTATTCTTCTGGCTGCTCTTGTTGACGTGAAGTCTGGACAGGGACATATAATGGCTTTGGAGGTGGAGGATATGAGGGAGGGTGGGAGTTAATTTATTCATATAAACAGATTATCCTGGACTCTGTGTCCCGGATTAAAACTTAAAAAAAATAAATTAAAAAAAGGGTAGAAATTAGAACACACCAATCTGAACCTGGTCTCACTGCTGCCCTCCTGTGGACACTCTGCAGCATTACACCCTCCACCTGCTGCCCTCTGCCTCCCATCTCTCACCAGGAAGTCCAGTTTTCACCTAGAATTGGAGGTTTTATTGAGTACGGATCACTTGTTATCATCAGGGCTTCTAAACACGGAAACGTGGAGAAAAAAATAAAAACCACACAAAGCCATTTTCACAAAGGACTTCAAATTTATAATCTCTCTAAATGTTACATGAAGCCAGCTGGGATGATACATGCTTTGAATCAGAATAAAACAATCCAACAGGTCTGCAGAGAGAGCATGACAGGGTGACGATTATCCGATTACACACACTTCTACTCCCCCCAAAAAATACAAAATAAAAATCTAAACTCTATCCCCCACACTTTTGTTTTCCTGCAAACGTATGAAAATATATGGCGACAGTAAGCATCGACAGAGGCCGCGGAGACAGCAGGAACGAGTTGCTCGAAGGCTTTTGTCTCGTCTCACCGGGTCCGAACACGCACCTCCGAGCTGAAACTTTCTGTCCGGTGCGGCTCGGCCTTGTTGCCATGGAGACAAGCGAGGCAGCGGTGCCCATGCAAAGCCTGCAGGTAATCACAATCTCATCCATGTCTTGTTTCAAGGCCGGCCAGCACTTGAGGGGGAGACCAACACGTGGCTTGATGAGCTTTCCAGGAAGTTGTTGCATCTTCCTCACAACCGCTGAGGGGTCTGAAAGTTTCTGCTCAGCCCTCGACGAGACCACTGATTCAACGCTCAGGTGAGGGAAAAGGACCACCGACATCGCAGATTACCTTGCAACGTCTTCAATAAGTGTTCACACCCGTTAAACTTTTCTACATTTTGTCGGGCTACAACAGAAAGTGGGAGACAAATTAATCATATTTTAATTTTTATATGTATCCAAATGAAACTCATTAGTGTTGTGCTCCTTGTCCTCTGATGCAGAGGTACTACCCTGCATGTTTTAGATGTTTGCTTTAACGCACCTGATTTGAACGAATGAGTGATTAACGGACTTCTGCGGAACTTGACGAGCAGGCAAAGAAGTCAAACATGCAGGACGGTGGCCCTCGAGGGCCAGAATGGAACATTGCACTCCAGTGAGATGAGTTTCCATCAGAGGTCACCGATTTGGTGAATAAAGTGCGTAACTAATCTTTAACACAGCTGTTGTGTGTCGGCCGCAGATGTGCGACAATGATCAAACAGCATCATGAAGACCAAGGAACACACATCACTGATCAGGGATAAAGTTGTTGAGATGTTTAAAGTTGTATTTATGTTATAAAACAATATCCCAAACAAAACTATGTTCAATTTGTGCTTAAAAATGGAGGTCAGGCATGACGGCAAACCCACCAGGACACGGCTGTCCACCTGAAGTGGGCCGGACAGGGAGAGCATTATTTATTATGAACTGCGCTGTGTGAAGGCAACTGGTCACACTGGGTTTTAGTTGGAGGCGTCAGAGTACAGACAGCTGACAACACTTTGGTTTTATTCCTACAATACGTTGGAAAACCTTCACAAGTATGGAGCACATGTGTCGAACTCAAAAGCAACGGGCCAAATCTGGTCCCCCAAGATGATCATTTAAATGTAAAATATAGTATATCTTCTCATGTTTTCTTAAAAGAAAACTGATAACTGCATGATTTAGTGGACTTCTCATGGCAGCCGGCTGACTTTGAAGCCAGAAAGACGGCTGGATCCTTCTGTCATTATTGATCCTGGTGAAACAGGACGTCACGTGAGACAAGATTCTTGTTCGTGAAACTGCCAACAAGAAAAGATGTCAGGCGTCTGACGTGAGTTGATGCATCAGCTGCAAGTGGAGCGTGGCTCGGACAAAGTTTTTACGATTTGGCTCCTTTTGGTAACCGAGTCTGACACTCCTTCACGATGTCCCACCATGGTTCTTGAGGGCCACCATCCTGCGTGTTTCAGCCAACATGTTCTCACTCCCTACTCGTCATATATTGATGATAAGGGTCAGGGTCCCTCCGCGTCACATACTTGACGCGTCACTGGACTTTATTTGTTACAGAAGACGTTTCGACCTCTATCCAGAGGGCTTTATCAATTCAATGCACAGACTGTGTGCGTGTGGAGTTATAACAGTCTTAGGAGTCACGCACCAACATATGTAAATTGCAAGCTGAGGTAACACATACATGTAAATTGACAGATCACACCTTAACAGTAGGTGGTTCCCTTAAGGTCTCTGACAGAAGACACATAACTGTATGTAAATTGACAATACACACCTCACAACCCAACAACAGAGGTTCTGTCAGCGACCTTAAGGGAACCCCTTACTGTTAAGGTGTGATCTGTCAATTTACATGTATGTGTTACCTCAGCTTGCAATTTACATAGGTTGGTGCGTGACTCCTAAGACTGTTATAACTCCACACGCACACAGTCTGTGCATAGAATTGAAAAAGCCCTCTGGATAGAGGTCAAAACGTCTTCTGTAACAAATAAAGTCCAGTTGATCTTGTATTGAACGCTTTTTTTGATTTTATCATGTCCTGGACGACTGAGAATCTTCACCAGCATATCTCATTGGTTTGTTTGGGGTTCGGGGGTCAAATAAAAGGTGAAGGGTTAAGGTTAGGGTTTGTTATCAGGTTAGGCTTAAGGTTTAAATTTTCACAGAAAAATCCATCCTGTTGCTAAAAAATAAGTAGATATGAAAGTGCTTCACTATCCAAACCACAAGAGAAGATCACAGCATCACATTCAATGAGAGCACCCTGCACACCAAATAATGATGAGATGGGGAGACCTGACGCGACCCAAAGCATCAATATATGACGAGTAGGGAGTGAGAATGAGTTGTTTCAGCTGTTTCTTTGCCCCAACACACCTGATTTGAGTGAATGGGTGATGAACAGGCTTCTGCAGAACCTGAAGAGGTAACCACTGGACCAGGTGTGTTGGTTAGTGGCCCCCGAGGACCAGGACAGGACACCCCCGGCATGTCTTATAAAATCCCAGTAAAATGGTTTGAAGTTTGTGGATGTAACGTGAGGAAAAAGTGGAAAAGTTCAACGGGTGTGAATACTTTGTGTCTTCTGTTTTGTAGAGTGTAATTTAGAGGTGGGGGTGGGGTCCAGGGCTGTCTTAAAACAGGAATGAAAGCTCAGGTGGCCACGATGTTATCCTCCCAAACAGAACCTTCACTGTGCTGTTACGTCTCCAAATATTCCTTTTCTCAAAGCTTCGCATCAGAGTGGACTTTTTATTTAATCACAGGGAACCTCCTGTCTGCTGGGGGGTCTCGTCTTCACCCCCTAACATCATCATCATCATCATCATCATAATAATAATAATAAACATTTACATTTCCGTCATTAACCTCACTGATTCTAAAGCTACTAATGAACAAAGCATTTCTGTCCTGGAGCACAAAGACGCAGGATAGAAGCTCATTGATTAAGATAAAGTATTTCCAAATAAGTTAAACCGACATGGTCAAATATTCTACTTTTCTCCATTTAAATATTTTCTTTTGTCTCACTTTAAATATAATTATTAGAGATCTTGCAAATATACTACACTGTGCATTGGCTGTTTGTTTAGAGTGCCCGGTGCTTCCTGATTCAGATATGTACACTTCATTAGAGGGAAGGTCGTGACGGCGTCAGGGCCCTTCGTTTTTTTAAATTTAATATATTTCATTTGGTCAAACCTCATTTAACACTGCGACAAGTTCTTCCTTTTTTTTTTTAAATTAGTCTGAAATGAACTAAAAAATAATGCATATTCTCTTCTTGATTAGTTAGGCTCATTTTCAAAAAATAGAAAATCTAGAAAATATATTGCATATGCCATCTTAGGAAATCGACATAATAAAATATTCTTAGGAAGGAGAATAAATATATGATCTATTCGAAGAATCGGGGGGGAAATTGTCAGGATTTGATTTAGCTTGGGTTGCACTGCCCTGAAAGAGGGAACGTCAAAGATGGCTTTGAGAGTGTGGAGAACTTTTACGGCTTCTTGAAGAAAAGGGGCGCAACCAAGGGACTCCTGCACTTTTCTGTTTCTTACTCGAGTGAGAACACCTGCAGGTTAAAAGGCAAAAAGGAAGAGCGTGGTTTGAAACCAGCCACAGCTCAGCTTAAAGTATCAACCCCCCGTCGATCCACATCTATCACAGTGCTACGTTTGTCCTCACAGCAGCTCAGGACGCCGTGCGGACGCCTTCTGCAAATCTAATCACATCAACGCACATTAATATTATTATATATCCACAGAAGCGTGTCGAAGCTGACCACACGACAGGAACGACTGGTTCAGAGCAAGCTGGGCTTCAGGTCACATGACACGCGTGCCGACTCCTCCACCGGTCGCACGTTTATACAGTTAAGCAGCCTTTAAGGTTTTCTTCTAAAGTACCCCACTACTCGCATCCTGCTAATATATTAGCAGGAATATATATATAAAAAAAGGAGTTGATTGTGAGTTGATGGTAAAATGCAGTAGTGCAATCTAACTAGGGATGGGGCCGATCCGATCCAGTATCGGTATCGGCATCCGATACCAGCATAATTTAAGTATCGGATATCGGATCCAACCTGCCGATATTTCCGATCCAGCTTCAAAGAGCACTTGTGTTCCACCATTTTCTGTGACTACCGTCTTAACATTGTGTAAGTTAAACCCAATGAAGACACTCTTGAGCCTTACAACAGGAAACTCACAAACTTTAACAGCACACAAGAGGCAGGTCTATATCACAGACGTCCTTCTCACTCATGGTGCAGCTGGAAAACTAAAAAAAACGCTAAGCATTATGGGAAAGACAACACAGTCCACTCCCCTTAACCACGACGGGAGTGGATTTTGTTGTTAACTCACACAATGTTAAGATGAATAGTCTCAGTTCAAACAATTCATTATACAGGCTCATATACCAGAACGGTATCGGATCTGGAAAGTATCGGTATAGGTCGATACCCAGATTTAAGTATCGTATCGAATCGGAAGTAAGAAATATGGATCGGTGCATCCCTAAATCTAACATGAGAGTAAGTGCTGACAAGGAAGAGACGGCAGTCCTGGCTCGAGCCACATCCTTTGGTTGATCTTGGCTCTGACAGGACTGAATGTATAGAAAATAGAATTTACTTTGTTAAAATGTAGATGATGAACATTTTTCCTAATGTTTTGCAAGACGGAAATTCCACGTTTCTTTGTCACACTTGATGGCAAATGAACTATTTTTGCATTTTGATCTGTGATACGTGGTCTCTACAGTTTTCCCAACACTTTACAGTAAACACATTAGTCACTGTTTGCAGACTGAGCCCAGCGTGCTCTCCAGTTCTGTCGTCTGCTAATCAGTTTCTTAGTTGTTTGTGAGCTCTCCCTGCCAGTCAGACGTGTAGTCAGGATAAATACGAGAAATATTCTGGAAGAAGGCGCCTCGAGCCTTTCAAAGACAACGCGTCTTGAAGCAACGGCGCAGAGTCCCTACACTAAGGAAGGATCGTTCAGTCGGGGAGGG
Source organism: Garcialebias charrua (assembly GCA_038048925.1). Classification (NCBI taxonomy): domain Eukaryota; kingdom Metazoa; phylum Chordata; class Actinopteri; order Cyprinodontiformes; family Rivulidae; genus Garcialebias; species Garcialebias charrua. The sequence goes on along the minus strand of JBBPBX010010255.1, from coordinate 39,138 downwards.
AACCGAAAGACTTCATCTAAATCTACATGTTGGGTCTGATTGCATAAAAGCCTCCTAAAAAGCCATTCTCACGTTTAGTGGAGGACAAAAACCCTCCTATCAGAGGAAACGAGATGAAACTCATCATTAACTGATCTTTTTACCCCAGCGGGCGGAGAACCGTTACCGCAGAGCAGCCGGGAAAGGCGTGCGTTCCTCGACTGCACCGTAGCGCCGGACGGAACAAACGGAACAGGACTGCTGTGCTAAGATGCTTCAGAGGAAACGGAAGGATTGCCGGCAGGTTTGACGCCACTAAGATGACAAATGTGATGAATGACGTTTGCCTTGTTGGCTTCTCGAACCAGTTCTGCTCTGACCGAGACGAACCGTACGTGTTCTACAACCCTTATGTGCTTCATATCCTGGTCGGAAGGGGTGTTCATTCCTTCAAGTGCTCTTCCTCTGTGCAGGGGGCGGAGCTACGAGACAGTTAATTCAAAGGTGCTGACAGCCTTCTGCTCCTCTACTGCAGATTTTTCAAGATGCGTCCGTAACGGAAGTCGTAGACGTGCCGGCAGAGGTACACCAAGTCGGGGTCGACGTCTGAGGGCACACAGTGGTGGGAGGGGGGCGTGAAGTCAGGGCGGAACGGCACCACGCTGGCCCCGCCAGGTGGAGCGCCTTCGGCACGCCGCTTTATCAAGGCACAAAATCTGGGGAAGTAATTAAAAGAGGACACAAATTACCTGGAAACTTTTCCTGGCCTAGATTTTATACAGAACTGTTACCAAGAGACAAAAACATAACAATAAAATAATACTAATGTGTCGTCATCGGAGAAACAGAGTACACATTTTCTGTTCTAGAGATTCATGAGTCAGGATACAATAAAATACACCGTACTTTTCGGCCTATAAGTCGCACTGCCGTATAAGTCGCTTTGTCCAATTATTGGCAATAATTTGAAAAAATTCATAAATATGTCGCTTCGCCGTATAAGTCGCACCTGACATCACCACCGACGTAGCGCGTCACCGCAGACAACCCGGAAATGTGGTCCGACCGAGTGTTCACCGTAGCTCTGCTGCAAATGTCTGCCACAGGAGCGCACAGCAAGGCTTTAAGAAGATTAACACTTAAAAACAATTATTTGTTTGCTAAAAATTATAACAAATATGTGTCTGAGCTGAACTTTTCCTTAATAAATGAACGTAATTGTGAAATGAGCTGGATTTAAAAATTTGTTTCGCTACGTCTGATGAAACAATACGTGTGCGCGCAACGGGCGGAAACCCTGCGTTTCGTTAAAATTTAACAAGAGAAACACCTAAAAAATATATTTGTTACCTGACATTATTGTAAAAGTGTGTCTCCGTTTAACTTTTGTTAATAAATGATTACAAATCAGCTGAATTTAAAACGTAAACAACACGACGCGCGCACCCACAAGAGCATTTCCGCTTTTCAGCGAGAGGTGCATTTCGTTAAAATTTAACAACAGAAACGCCTAAAAATATATATTTGTTAGCTGACATTATTGTAAGAGTGTGTCTCAGTTTAACTTTTCTTAATAAATTAATAAAAAGGGTAAAATCAGCTGAATTTGGGGGGTGATGGGGGAGGGGGTGATGGGTTTTATCTCAATACATAAATAACAGGATACGCCTCCACGTACAGTCTGCACGTAAACAGACTAGAGGGATCTTTAGCGCCCATAGCGGCCGAAACTGGTAGTGCGTCATTTTTGGCCAAAATGAAAAACGGTCATATCTCAGCCAAAAATGGGTCTAATGGTGCATTCAGACCGAACAGCGTTTCAACTTCCAAAAAGCTCGTCACGCACGCAAGTGGACGCACTTTGTGTCCAGACCTGAACGCCAGAACGCGAAACTGCTGCTGGGTGTGTGGGAGGAGCTTACCGGTATACCGAGTCCTCACTGCACTCCGCCAGGCGAGGAGCTTTTTATTTCTGTCTCTGTGGAGCAGACTTGACTGGTCGTGAAGGACTTGTCGCGAACACACAGCTACAATGAGTTTCTCTTCCATAGTCCATGACTCCGCGGGTTTTTTCTGTGTCCCACAAACAATACGTCACATAGTTGCGCAATCGTTTCCGCGTCACTGGTTTCCGCGTCACATAGGGACTCTCCCCCTGACCCCCTCTCTTCTCCCCCCGACTCTCCCTGATCAACCAATCAGGGAGAGTTGAACGGCGTTTGAACGTTTGAACCGCGAAATCTTCAGCTAGATCAAGGCGTGCTTTGGAGGCTGACGCGGGTTCACGTGCACGGAAAACGCTTTCCAGCACGCTCAACACGCACGTGACGTGACGCCCGACGCCAAGACGCGGCTGGAAGCGCGTCCCCCATTGACTTTGCATGTAAACTGGACGCTCCTGCCGTTGAAACGCTGTTCGGTGTGAATGCAGCAAATATGGGGAAAAATCCATAAATAGGTCGCTTCACCGTATAAGTCGCAGGACATGCAAATTAGTTTTAAAAAAAACTGTGATTTATATGCCAAAAAGTACGGTAATCTAGATTTTACCAGGTTTTACTTAAATGTATAGATTTTTAACACAATTCTGAAAAAATGTATTAAACAGGCACAAAATGGAAAAGCTGTGTGAAAAACTCACCCATTATTAAACAGCTCACAGCAGCATCTCTGCAACAGCAGAAATAACTCCTAATAATCAAAAAGTTTTTTTCTGTCTCTTACATGGTTGTGGAGAAATTTTGGGCCACTCTTCTTTACAGTGATGCTTATTAAGTTCATTGGGGTTTGCAGACACACTTTGACTGGACCACTGCAACACCTCGACACATCAAAGTTCATGCTCAATAATCCAGGTAACAAAATCCAACAAAGTTCAGTCAGGTCATCTGGACGGTTTCTTTTTTTTGTTGGGACGTTTCATCCTTCATCCAAAGGACTTTGTCAGTCCGAAGAGCCGCACATTCAGTCCCACAAGCAGCAACACTCCCATAGTGGACCAACCAGTTTGCTGGTGACCAGATGGTTTCTGGGGCCCACCCTCTCTCCCGTCGACTCCTCTGAGGCAGCCATGGCCAAAGGACTGATGAAGTCCTTTGGATGAAGGACATAACGTCTCAACAAAAAATGAAACCATCCTGATGACCTGACTGAACTTTGTTGGATTTGCTACCTGGATTATTGAGCATGAACTTTGATGTTTTGAACTACTTGGACTATGGCTGCCTCAGAGGAGTCGACGGGGGAGAGGGCGGGCCCCAGAAACCATCTCATCACCAGCAAACTGGTCGGTCCACTATGGGAGTGTGCTGCTTGTGGGACTGAATTTGTGGCTCCTCGGACTGACAAAGTCCTTTGGATGAAGGACAAAACGTCTCAACAAAAAAGAAACCGTCCAGATGACCTGACTGAACTTTGTTGGACCTTTTGATCCATCCAGTTGTAGATTTGTCTTATGGATCATTGTTCTGTTGCACCATGGCAGTTTGGTCAAAGCTTTAGCTATCAGATGGCCTCACATTTGACTCTAGAATAATTTGGTCTATGGATCGACCCAATGACTGCAAGGTGCCCAAACCATCAGCCTTCCACCTCCGTGTTTGACAGTACAGTATTTTCCGGCCTATAAGTCACAGTTTTTTTATACTAATTTTCATGTCTTGCGACTTATGGGGCCAAGTGACATATTTATGTATTTTTTTCCCCATATTTTTAGATCAATTTTTGGCTAAGATATGACTGTTTCCATTCATTCTGACGGGAAAAAAATGAAGCAGTACCACTTTCGGCCGCTAGGGTCCACCGACCGTTCCCAGCTCATGTATCCGAAAAAAGCCTCCTCTGCTCGGCCTCCTGAACTCTAGAGGTAGGTCTGAACTAGTGTTTGTTAGCAACATAGCTCAAGAACCACACGACAGATTTTGATGAAACTTACAGAAAGTAATCACTGGATGGACATTTACAAAGTATTAGTTTTAGGAGATGTTTGAGCTAAAATTCGATTTATTTATAATTTATTTTCGCAGCGCGCGACCGTTTGGAAGACGTCAAAGCGAAACAATTTAAATCCAGCAGATTTGACCATTACGTGAATTTATTAAGGAAAGGTTAAGCTCAGGAACACTTTTGCTATAATGTCAGCTAACAAATATATTTTTTAAAGTATTTATCTAGCTAAATTTTAAAGAAATGAATCGTATCCGCTCGCTGCGCGTGCACATAGCGAAACTACTTTTTAAATCCATCTGATTTGAACATTACGTGAATTTATTAAGGAAAGGTTAAGCTAAGACACATCTTTGCTATAATTTTCAGCAAACAAATAATTGTTTTTACTGTGTTAATCTTGTTAAAGTCTTTCTGTGCACGCTCCTGTGCAGCAGGGCGGTGACGCGTATCATACACGACGTGTCAGCGGTGACGCATAGTAAATGCGACGTATACGGAGGTGCGTCACGTTTATGGATTTTTCCAATTTATTGGACATACTGGACTAAAGCGACTTATGGGGCGGAGCGACTTAAAGGGCGGAAATTACGGTAGTTAGGTGTTCATATGCCATTTATTTATTTTCAAACATGGTGCTGTTAATTTACTTTCTGTTTTAAATTGTAAAGAAGCAACAAGAGAGAACTTATTTTTCTAGACAAAGCATTTTCCATTTTGGCTTCATTTTTGATTAACAAATAACCACGTAGATGAATCCGTTATGTATTTTTTGCATCCTTGAAGTTGGGTTTAAACTCTAATTTTAGAACCTGGTAAAGATTTTTATTATGTTTTATTATGTTTTATTCAGCTCTGACATGTAAAACCCTAGAACTTAAGAGAGAATACACTTTCATTTCCCCCATGATTGTGTCCTGAGAGAACTGTGGTTTCTGTGAGCGTTTACTCACCTACAGTACTGGGCAAGTGGGAGAACATAGCATCTGTCTTCGATGCAGGCCACACTATTTTCATCCTGATGCCGAGAGGCGAAAATCTCATTCTGAAAGCAACAGTGGGTGTTACAGCGTCACATCATCTGCACAAGTGTTTCCTTTAGCGCTGAACAATCACTGAAGAAACTGCAAGGCTTTCCAACTGTGAGGGAACTAAAACTGTTGCTGTGGGATGTTACTGCGCCTCCATAGTTTTTACTTTACGAGCTCTTTACAAGAAAAACAGATCCTGCTTTGCAGAACACACATTTTCACTGAAAACCCATTAAAATATTCTGACAGTTTCTCTCTCCGCTGTTGTTTTCTGCAAGGCTGAGGTGGGAGAGATACCATCATTGTTGGCATTGCTGTTAGACGGCGCAGCGACCCAACCATCAACAGTTTCAAGGCTGCTGGGGGAAAGATAATGATGTCTCCAGCAACTGTCCGTGTTGACATTATTTTGCACAAACAAGCAGTTTAGTTCACCTCCTCCTTGCACATTATTTTAGCGCAGCGCTGTATACGACGGCTGCTTGTAAGATTTATATTAGAAGACACCGTTTCAACGTGTGTTTGTCACACTCAGGCCATTTTTAGTGCAGTTACTGAAGCCTGCGCAGCTGCCATTTACCCACTGGGAAAAATTAATTCTTAGCTGCAGTCCATTCAAGACTCACCTCACAGTGTGTGTCAGGATCTCGGCCGCCCTGGGTGTGCTCAGGTCTGTAGTACCAAAAAAGGCTCATCATCAGCTCCCCTGAAGAAGAGAAACAGACAGAAAGCTAAACAACCTTTTTCTTTCTTCAGCCAGCCATTCGTGCACAAAAATCAACCGCACTGGTCTTTATCTTTACCTGTTTTGGGGTCCTCCCAGAGTGCTGATATCTTGGCAACGTATGGGAGAGTCTTCTTCCTGGGGCCGGATCGTAGCAGCACGGTGTCTCTGACACAGATCACCTCTCCGTCCCTCTCGACGCCTTCGTAACACTGCCGCACGGCCGCCTCATCCTCGCCCTGGGGTGGAAGCATATAAACACAACACGGGGACAGATAGACACAGCTTTAATGTGATTAAAAATAAACACCAAGATGTTTATTTACATTATTTTTTATTAGTTAATCAGGGACAATGCATTAGGCCTTCTAGTTAGAGAGGCACCGGGGGAATCAGAATGTGATCAGCATAAACCAATCCTCAGCTTGATAGTCTGGTCCAATTCTTAAAAATCTGACATTTTTCCAGTCAGAACCACTGTCCTAGTGCGACATGGGGGTCCCTCAAGGGTCTATTTTAGATCCACTGCTTTTTAATCTTTACATGTTATTTATGGAGTCCATTTTTAGAAAATATAACAACCCTTTTCACTGCTTTGCTGATGATATTCAGTTGTATTTGTACATTAAGTCAGACAGGGTCACTCCACTGGATCCACTCTTGAACTGTCTTAACGACATTAAAGTCTGGTTAAAACTAAATTTTCTGAATTTAAATGAAAATAAATCTGAAGTCACCAGCTTTGGTAAATGTAATACCCCTGACACTCTTGCCCCCCTGGCTTCATACAGCCACTCCACTGTCAGGAGTCTGGGAGTTATTTCTAACAGCACTTTTAATTGAGACAAACAGATAAATGAAGTTGTGAAATCCAGTTGCTTCCAACTAAGGCCCTGTTTACACGGACACTGTGGGGGGGAAACGGATGTTTTGGGCATGTTTATTAGGTGAAAGTTTTGCGTTGACACAGATCCGCTCGAATCTCCCCCCTCCCTCATGTCCCCCTCACCTTCACCCACTGCGCATGCGTGCTGCTGAACCTTCACCTACTGAGCATGCGTGCTGCGTCACTCTGCTGACAGACTGCTGCTTTCTGTTGTGCTAAAGCGTTGAGCTAACAACAACTTAACAACAAGTTAAAGCTGGATTTGGATAATAGTCGACAGATTTGACACCAAGCGGGACTCTCTTCATCTAACAAGCTGCACACCAGTTGCTGAGTGGACCTGAACCGAGTCCATGAGGATGATATATATATATATGTCGGACTTTAGTCCGTGATAAACACAGCAGGTAAATCAACGTTCTTAATATAATGTTTGCCTGTGTTTACTTTGATCACACAACAACAGAGTTTTTATTTTATTTATTTATTTTTTCTGCCAGGTGGAAGGTGGAAGCTGTCGTTCAGGCGGACCGGTTCTGATGGGTCCAGATGAAAACACAGCAAGAGTCCAGTTCATTAACGCAGTTAACAGTTCAGTTAACGTATTTTAATAGTGTTCAATTTAATTCTCAGTGTTTGTGTGACATACAGTTTGTGGTGTTGAATAAATAAATAAAAAATAAACCTGGTGTCTTCATTTTCACAGCACGTTACGCATTGTTTAAAAAACGTAACGAGTCCAGATAGATAGCTCAGATAAATTTAGATATCTCCCACGCTAAATAAATACTGTTTATTATTATTATTATTGTTAAACTCTTATAATTAGCACATATTTTGCAGCGTGACACGTGAAATGTCCGCCTGCCCCTGACTGTCCGTGCGTGTGTGCTGCTCGCTTGAGGCTCAAACAAAAGAGCAGCGGGAGATGTTTACGTTATCAACAGGGGGTCAGCGAAAAAGATCCACTCTGGAGGCTGGGTTCAAAAACCATAGGAGTCAAAGCCCCCCTCTTTGTGGACTCGTGTCAACAATAAGCAAAGACGCAAAGAGAAAGTAGCGGTTCTACTCAAAATACGCGCCGTGTAAACAGGGCCTAAGACTCATTGCCAAGCTGAATACATGTCTCCCATTCAGAGACCTTGAAAAGGTGATTCACACTTTTACTACCCCTTGTTGGGACTCTTTGTATGTTGGTTTAGATCATCATTAGATCACCAGTTTGAGGCTTTAGCTGTGAACATCAGCTTGAAGGGAGGTCAGATCATAACTGTTGTAGGTTGTTATCGTCCCCCCTCCGCAACACCTGAAGCTCTGTCCTCCCTGACTGAATTCATAGGAAATTTAAAACACAATGAGATTGTTATGGTAGGAGATTTCAACATTGATTGGAATAAGTCGACCCCCCTCTGTGATAAATTCAAGGAATGTTGCCTATCTCTCAATCTAACACAACTTATCGATTCTCCCACCAGACCAAACAAAAAATGTCCCGAAAAATCTTCCACCTTAGATCTGTTTTTCACAAATGCACCTCATAAATTTCCTGGAACAGGTGTATTTGCTAACATTTTGAGTGATCATTCCGTAATAGCAGCTCTTAGATCTACTAAACTTCCACCTGCTAAGCCCAGAATAATTCAAAAAAGGGATTTGAAACGTTTCTGTGAACAGTCATTCCTCTGGGATCTATCCCACTTTGATTGGCAACGTATTCTACTAATCAACGACGTGAACACCGCTTGGAACTATTTTCATAATAGTTTCATTTTCTTTGTAAACAAACATGCTCCTTTCCGGCAGTTCAGGATAAAGGGCCGTGACAGCCCCTGGTTTACTCCTGAACTAGCTGACCTCCTGCACAGGAGAGATCATCTTTGGGCCGCAGCAAGAAAATCACACTCAGACACTGATTGGTTGAAATTTCGGCAGCTGAGGAATAAATGCACAACTGCCATCAAAGCTGCAAAACGTAATTACTTCTTATCTCAGACCTCCAAAAATCTAAACGACCCTAAAAAATTCTGGAAAACCATCAAATCTCTCTCAGGCACCCCCCAATCATCTGACCTCCCATCACAACTTCTTGTTGATTCTGTTCCTGTGTCAAATAAGCACGAGATCCTGAACTGTTTCAACAAACATTTTGTTGCTTCTAGTTCATTATTTGACACAGTTACAAATGGAAAATCAGCCACTTCATCTAATAACCAAACTTTTACAAATCAAATCCCTCCTACAAGTAAATCCTCAGTTAATCACACCTTCTCCTTTTCTCCGTTCTCAGTCCGTGAGGTAAATAAACTGTTAAAAGATCTTGATCCTAAAAAATCTGCAGGTCAAGATGAACTTCCTCCTTATTTCTTAAGGCTGGCTGCTCATATCATCACAGTCCCTGTGACTCACATCTTTAATCTGTCCATAAGCCAAAACACCATTCCGGATGCTTGGAAAACAGCCTTTGTTCTTCCTTTGCTGAAGGGAGGTGATCCCACCTCATTGAACAATTATCGACCGATCTCTAAACTCTGCATTTTAGCCAAGGTTCTAGAAAAACTGATAAACTCCCAGATCAAAAATTATCTGGACTCATTTAACATCTTACCTCTCCATCAATCTGGTTTCAGGAAAAAACACAGCACAACAACTGCTTCTCTGAAGGTTCTTAATGATGTTGTTGAAGCATTGGATGCTAAGGATTATTGTGCTGCACTTTTCTTAGACCTATCTAAAGCTTTTGACACTGTGGATCATAACATCCTGTGTCATAAGCTCTCAGAAATCGGTTTCTCTGATCACACCATCGGTTGGTTTTCTAATTATCTTTCCAATCGGAGGCAATGTGTCCAACATAACGGTACTTTTTCCAGCTATTTAACAGTTAAAAATGGTGTACCACAAGGCTCAGTTTTAGGACCAACCCTCTTTACAATCTACATAGCTAATGTAGGTCAGAGCATCCCTGATGCATCCTTACATTTCTATGCTGATGATACAGTTGTTTATTGCCGAGCTAAAACAGTAGCTAAGGCTTTCCAGTTACTGCAATCCGCTTTTGACATCATTCAGTCAGATTTGTTCCGTCTCAAACTTGTCCTAAATGCTGAAAAAACAAAAGGGATGTTTTTTTCAAGTAGGAAGTCGGTCCCAGCAGATCTTCCTCTGATTCTTTCCTCAAATGGTGTCCCTATTGAGTTTGTTGATTCCTATAAATATTTGGGTATCCTGGTCGATTCACATCTCTCATTTAAACTCCACGTGGAAAACCTAGTGAAGAAACTGAAAGTTAAACTGGGTTTCTTTTTCAGAAACAGATCATGTCTAACACTGAATGCTAGGAAACGCCTTGTATCTGTGACTTTCCTTCCCTCCATTGATTACGGTGACATTCTCTACATGAATGCTCCTACAAGCACCCTGCGGATGTTGGATGTTGTCTATCATGGTGCACTAAGATTCATAACTGGCTGTGATTATCGTACCCACCACTGCACCCTGTATTCACTGGTTAATTGGACATCATTAACCTCACGCAGACTCTTCCACTGGTACATTTTCATCTTTAAATCACTTCTTGGTCTGCTGCCCTCATACATCTCCTCCTACATGTCTTTGCGTGAGTGCAGCTACAGTGTGCGCTCTCAGGACATGATCACCTGCAGTGTCCCCTCAGTGAGGACTGAACTTGGAAAAAGGGCCTTCTCCTACTCTGCTCCTGCTTCCTGGAATATCTTACAAAAAGATCTGAAGCTCTCGGCCCTGACCTCTCTGGATGGTTTTCAGAATCTGTTGGAATCCTGGCAAAAACCAATGCAGATATGTTCCTGTCTTTGATTTTTTTGTACATCTACCTTATAATGTTTTTGCTACTTTTTCTTTTCTTTTGTTTACTGTTTAATGTATTTGTATCATTGATGTTCATCATTCTTTAGTTTGTAGCAGGTCGCTTTCGTAAATGAGCCCTCGAGGCTCAATAAGATTTAATAATAATAATAATAATGTCTTTTCCTGTCATCTGCGTATGTTTCCCATACACAGACGAAATTCGTCTCTGCATTTAACCCAACCACCTACCAGGTGGTGCAGTGAGCAGCCCGAAAGCGCCCGGGGAGCTGGAGAAATAGGTGTGCACTCATAGACACCCCAAGGTGGGTAGTGGCCGGGACGCGAACCCGCGTCCTTCGGGTCCCAAGTCAAAAGCCCTGCCACTAGACCATCTTGGCTCCCTTACCTGACTAAATAAAGGTTGAATGAATGAATCTCTGCATCGCTTACATCTGGACCACAGCCGCTCGTCTTTTAACAGCAACTAGAAAACATGAAAACAGAATCCTTGTCCTGGCTTCACTGGCTTCCTGTCCACGTCTGGATTGATTTTAAGATTTTATTGCTTGTTTTTAAAGTTTTTAAAGGTCATATAATTATGTGATCTCCTTCACTTCTACACTCCAGTTAGAGCACTCTGGTCTACCAACCAGTTCCTCTTAGATGTCCCCAGATCCAAACTGAAGTCCAGAGGGGACTGAGCTTATGCAGTTGCTGCTCCAAAACTGTGGAACAGTTTACCGTATAATAGACTGCCGAGACTTTTAAAACTTTGCTCAAGACTCATCTTTTTCTGTTTTTATGTGCTATTTAAATAAACTGACATTGACCTAGGGGCTTAGCTATGATGCATGACTACAACAAAGTGAATCAAGTAACAGTTATTTAGGGAAAAACTCTATCTTTAAAAAAAACTTTGTATTTATACAATTATTTTAACATTTCTTCAAGTTCTTCTAATTATTTAAATGTGACTTTGTTTTTCTGTCATTTTGTCTCTAGATTTCTATTTAGGCTGTTTTTTCCCCCGCCGAACATGAAGCAAATGAGAATCACACATTTCTAAAATAACAAAAACCGTCTGATCCATCAGCTGATGATTATTTTAAAAAATAGACAGAAATTCAACAAAATGTGCCATCGTCTCTTTAGAACCACGGAAACCCAACCAACAAAACTACAAAGAAGCTCCGTGTTCCCACAGTAGCAGAAGCTGAATGAGTCGCTTTCTCTTGTGCAGAACATTTTTAAAAACAACAACAGAACCGCTCCGTCTGTTCTAAAATTACAAACACAAACTGGAATTTGGCAGAAATCCCGAGTTCTTTTAACAAGGGCTGATTTCATTTTACCACAGTGCTGCTTGTGACTAAATGTTTTATTCTCCCCTCTTGCTGGTTCTTATTTGTGATAATTATCACCTTGTCTTTTTGAAAACCTGAGCGGCTTACATGACAGGAGTCTAATGTTTCGAGTAATATTAAATTTATTCAACTTCATCCTCAAACTGGGGTTATTTTAATCTTTTAACCATTCGCTGTAATTCCTCTTCCATGTCTTTGATTTGCAGTTTCCTTTTTTTCCTTTAAGATAATTTTCTTATAATTACACAGTCCCATGAGTGTCTCGCTCAGATCCAGCTGTAAGAGCAGAGTTTTCCCACTTCTGCCATTTTCACTCTGACTCTTCGTCCCGGATTTAAAGTGACACCTCATTAGGGGTGGGCGATATGGCTCAAATATTATATTGTGATATTTCAGAGCATTCTGACGATAACGATACATTTTGTGATATAACAACAACAACAAAAAAATCAAAGTTATTTATTTGACAAAATGAACTTATGTTGCTTTGCAGTATTATATAAAAAAATTAAAAACAAGGGGTAATTTTACTGAAATTACTTCATTTATTAGTAAAATATTCAGTCTCCAAGTATTAAAAAAAAAAGATCTGTTATTTAGATTGAAAAAGCCTGCACAAAATATAGATCAACAAAATCCACCACAAAAACTAAAGTGCAGGTGTAGTTTCCCAAAACAACTAAATAAAATGAAGCTTAAGATCTGTTGAACATAAATGTAACATACAACAAAATACATTATTAAATGAGCTAGAAATTCCAGAACTTGTAACAAGGTGATCAGCTGACCCTGAAGCTTGTTGGTGTTTCAGCTTCATCTATTCATGCAGGAATGATTCATTTCTCTGACTGATCTGTCTATGATCACCTGCCTCTTGGTCCGTGGACCGACTGTGGAACCCAAGAGACAGTTGAGCTGCGCGTGTTTGTACCGACAGTTTAGAGCAGGGGAGACGCAGCCCGCACCGGCAGCTCAGAGCGGGGTGGGGGGAGAGAGACGAGCTGTCTGTACCTGCAGTTTAGAGCTGGATGGAGAGAAGCTGAGACATGCGTTGTTTGTTTTTAGCATTTTAGCTAGCTAGTATTGCGTGTAACTAATTAGCGTTACACCAGTACCGACAGGTGGAGGGAGGTGCGCAGTTTGGTTTGGTCATTCGAAGCGCTCGGTTGTTAAGGGGGCGGGGCGCCCTGACATATTACGTCATGAAATTAGCATATTATGATTTTTTTTTTTTGCCCGGACAAGCTTTTTTTACCAGTATTATCGTGAACGATATGATATGGCCCAGCCCTACACCTCATTAGCAGACAAACTTTTCCTATAAAAGATTAAAAAAAGTTCTCCTCTGCTCAACATCACTTCTATTCAGGTCATGAACAGTAAAGAGTGGATGTCCTCTCTGCACTGCCAAGCATGACACCAGTTAACTACGATCTGTTGCAAAAACAAGTCCAATTGACAAAACCAGCTAAACTTTAGCTTTGTTAGAATTCAGGTGCTAAAATAAAAAAATAATTTAAAATGTTTAAAAATAAGAGTCATCATGTTCTCACTTTAATAACCCTGCACCCTTTATCGGGTTTGTGCTCCACAATTTGAGAAGCACTGCACTTTGGGCAGCCTGGCTCCAACGTGGACGTCAAGCAGATTTTATGTTAGTTGAATGCGCTAAAGCAAAGTGTTTTGAAATGAAGCCAGGGGCAGCACAAAAGGTGGGGAGGTGAATAATACAGTATGTAGATGCAGATGTTTTACCCTCAATCACTTTGTTTCATTTTCCTTAAAGGGGACCACATGCAAAATTCACTTTTTAATGTTTTTTTACTCAACTTTGGGTATTTACTTCACAAGAAAACAGTCCTAAGGCCAAAAAAATGCACCCAGTGGTTTATTTACTCTAAGTAGATTTATTTTACTGTGATAATTTAGGTTTCGTTTTGAAAACAATCGCGCTTGTGACGTCACAAGCGCTAGGACAACCCACCACAACCTGAGTCCAGCCCCTCACCTAGCAACCCCTGGTTAGGCTCAACCCACTTCTGTATTAAACACATGACTGTTGTTTTTCATGATTTCATCTCATCTTTTGTTTATATGTTCTTAATTTCATGTGTACAGCACTTTGTTGCAGCCGTGTTTTTTTTTTTAAATGGCTTTATAAATAAAGTATAATACATAGTTCCCATGTGACGTCACATCCGTCTTACTTCCGGGTGGACCCTCATTTTGAAAGTCAGAACAGGGGACAGCGCGGTCTAATGGATGTTCATTTTTCACGTTTTTTTTGTGTTAATTTCTAATTAATTGCAATGGTTACTTCGTGTTGTGTCAGTGGGTGTTCCAGTCGGGTAGACGTTTGGGCAACGCGCAGGTTTCAGTTAATCAAAAAAAAAGTAAACGTGAAGGATTTATCTCATCGGAGAAGCTGGACTGCAGCTCCTCTCTCTGAGTCTGGCTCGGATCTGCTCTGGAAGACGTCGTCCTTTTGGCCGGTAAACAAAATATTCTACATAAATCATTTTGTGAAACTATGTCAGAACAATGTTAGAGTACAACTGTCTGTGTGTTAGAGCTGGGTTTTTTTTTTTTCATTATTTAGCAAACCGTCTTGCATGCTGTTAGCTTAGCATCTCGCTAACGCGACAATGGCCTCCTCACGGTCCACCAGGACCGGCGGGGAGACCGTCCCAGTTGGAGAAGGAGGACGGGAGCCAAGTCGTGCGGGCGACGCGTCGGTCCCATGGGACGTGCCCCCGCGGCCGCGACGGATCCACGCCGTCCGACCTGAGCTCCCGCGAGCCTCGCTCCAGATGCTAACAACATGCTAACTTCCAACACGGTAAGACTCAAAAGTGCTGGTTCTGGTCTGTGTTCAGCTTGGACTGTTTGTTGGCTGTGTGTTATTTTAGTTAAACCTTTTTTTAGCTGGTTAGATCTGATTGAGACAGTTTACACATCTTTTTTGGATTTAAAGCTGTGAAGCTCTGCGCTGTGAAGCCGGTGTGCGCTCTTTGTAGTAATTAAATAATTAATGATATCGGAGTAACTACTTTGTGACAAGTTGTCTGATTCGTCTGCCATGATTTCTTTCTCAAACTCATTTAACTCGACCACTGCCAGTTTGCTCTTGTTCCTTGGTGAAGCTGTGGTAGCTCGTGTTTTTGTCCGTATAATTTGCTCTGCTCGTTCGCCATTTTTGCCTTCTCTGCCTTCAGATGTGGTGCGAAAACCGGTTTGCGCAATACTGGGGGCGTGTCTGGGAACTATGTATTGTTATTTTTATGTTTTAGTTCAATTTTTAGTGTATTTGCAATCGCTCCCAACGCGCAGCCGGCAAAAATTAAACGAGCGGACCCCAGGCATAGGGACCCGCGGCAACGGGACCCTCTTCTGGCGCGATGGAGCGGAGCTTCAACTGTACAGCCTCGCTGCTGCCTCGCAGCAGCCTCACAGCAGCGAGGACCTTCTCCTTACGGATTAATTTACGGGAGACACTTGGTGAACTTTGTGTTGTCTTGACTGGAACAGCGATAACTCCCAAAATCTCCGCGTGCAACGAGCGGAGCTGGCGAACACCGGAAGAGGAACAAGCTAACATTAGCATCGGATTCGGGTGGTCTCATGCTAAAAGGAGCAGCAAATTGCGGCGCGCTCAGACGGGTTTCGGTAAGTTATCTTAAGCTAACACTAACAGTAAGTCAAATGAGTAATAAAAAAGAGCTAATTTTAAAACAACAACACATTACAGATACTGGCTGTTACAGAGGGCGTAAACAGATCGTTGAAGGGCGTGGACTTCAGAACTTGTATCAGAAACCGGTCGTTCAAAACGAAAGTTAAAAATGGCAGAATTAAAAAGGGTATAATTAATTATCTAAGAATTATTTTGTGTATTAAAATGAATTAATATTGTCAAGATAGCACACAGACATAACGTAAAAATTTTAAAGACCTATATGTGGTCTCCTTTAAATATAAGTTATACATTTTTTTTAGAGAAATGTAACTTTTTAAGGTTATGTAGAAAAGAAAAACCAAAAGCCTTTTTGGGCCTAAGATTCCTGCTCTGACTACATCTAGAGATTGTTCTTTTTTTTTATTTTCTAACAGCAGGTCCATTGAATTCCCTGAGCACAACACAAACTGTAATGGATAAAGGCACTGATTACCTGCTGTGCCTTTGATACAGCCGATACAGACTTTCACTTTATTTTTTCTTATCGGCATGCTTGGCAGCTGTGTAAATGCGAACATTAGTGTGTTGTGGATCAAAATAAAAAACTAACAAAAACACAAGACGATTTTTATACATCATACTCATCTCCACTCTACAAAGACGTTCTCATAAATTACCTACCGCAACAAAGACCTCCCTCTCTGTAGGTGTCCCAACAGGCCGCCAGCCGTTGGTGGCTCGTCTTCGGCTGACTTTCTTCTGTTTGCTGAGGGTTGGGACGGGCGACAGCTGCTTCGTCAGTAGCTGAGTATGGCCCGTGGACAGGGAGCTGTTGGAGACCTTGGTGCTCGGTGGGCGTCTCTTTAATTTGAACTTGGCCTGGGGCTGGTCCCTCTCAGACAGGGGGCTCAGCAGGCGGGTTTTAGTCTGTGTGGAGGTGGGCACACTGGATAGAGGGCAGCTGGAGATGGGCATGGTGGGGGGAACCAGAAGGGAAGGGCTGTGACCCCCCGGCGAGGAGGAGTAAGTCTCTGGTGAGGAGATAAAGTAACAAGTAAATACATTATAACATTACACACGAAAAGTCAAACTCATAAACTAGAAAATACACATTTCTTACACTTATGAGTTTTGTGCTAGAGCCTTAATTAACCAGCTATGATCCATTTCTTATGATGGCTAATGTTCACCAAGTTCAACTACTACTGTTAAACAAAAACTGAACAAACTTAATGAGAGAAAACTGCATAGATCCTCTGTCAATGTATTTAAAATAAAACCTACTTTTACTTTTTGATCATTGAACAAAACGTATGCAGAGTATTTAACACACTGTTCATCAAAAACAGTATAATGTAATGGGGTCAAGACAGGAGCAGCGTATCAATATAACCCTAAAATTAATAATCTTTATTAACCTCAATGAGCATACACTATATGCGAGTCTGGAGGCAAGAAAGATGACTTTTAGTACCTTAAACTCTCTAAAATGTGAGGGAATCCTGTTTGAATTAGGCTTTATTTAACACTTGTTCAAGAGTCACTGGAAAAGCAATTAGGCCAACAATAAATCTACAAAACATTAGCACAAACGACTGGCTGCACCAAACACTGGTTCTTCTTATTCTATCTTTATTATTTGTGGACTTTTTAAATTGAATAATTACTGCTAATATTTTACAGTTGGCTCATATTCAGTAGTTGGGGTTTTGATCATCAGGTTCAAGCCATGCCTCTACAATGACACCCTGCCGTGGTTTAACCACATCAGGTAACTAGAACGCTACCACAAACTAGTTTGAGGCTGATTTGTTTTTATCAAGCATTCATACAAACAGCTCTCACAAACCCTAGTTTGAATAGCAATTAGCCTAGCCTGGATTAAAACCTCTGCCTTTTTCCTCATACTTCATATTCTGAGACTGATAATGTACCGATTAATATTTAACAGAACATTATTTCAAATATGACCACACTGTCCCTTTAAGAGGTTTGTCATTTCCCACTCACCTGTCTTGATGCCGTGCGTACATCCAGCACATCCTGCACTGAAGGAACAACCGCTGTTTGTGACCGGAGGCATTGCTCTGTAGGTGTAGCCGCCGAGACCACAGGCATCTCCATAACAGTGCGAAGCCATGGAGTTGTAGTAGGTGGGGTGGGCTAACCCCGCAGGATGGGTCACCTGCTGTCCCAGCAGCTTGGAGTCAGTGATGGGGTTAGGGCACAAACTGGAGGAGGTGAAGTTGAGAGGCGTCGCGGTTAGGGTTGCCGAATTTGTTCCAGTGTGTGTCGGGTGGGCTATGTGGACGTAGTAGCTGGAGAAGCAGTGGTCGGCGGTGCACAGGCACGCGTGGGGGCTAAGGGTGAGGGCTGTGTGTGGGTGAGAATGCGTGAGTGATGGTGAGGTTACTAGGCACTCCGGCTTCACGGGGGTCATGGCTGACTTAAGGGACGGGTCTTCTGAGTCTCCGTAGGGCTGCTGACCAAGGAAGTAGGCCAAGCGGTGGCAGTATTCCACGGATCCTTCAGTAGGACAGCAGTAGTATGGACTCAGTTCAGTCTCCAGTTGTTCTTCCTTTACTTGCTTCAGTGGATAGGCTAGCATGCTCCGAGACTGGTAGCCCGGCTTGGTCAGGTGATGGGTGCAGCTGCCTGTCTCCCACTCTACCTTGGGCTCAAAGTCTATGTGCTTCTTGCAGCTTGTGCAGCCACTTGGTGACGGAGGGACATTTTCCTCCTTCTGCTTTTGTAAACTTTCCTTGTGTTGGAATTGGACCCTGTGTTGCTGCTTTGGGGTTGAGACTGCAGCTGGAGTCACACAGTCTGAAGCGATAGCTACTGAGGGTGTAGCCTTTGCTCTTTGTTTACAGGTAGCAGATGAACTAGTTAACTTTAGCAGGGCTGCGGCATTGAGTCCAGCTAACCGTCTGGGTGCAGGAGCATTCAAGCATTCTTGGCTCATCCAAATGCTTTCATCACCTCGCCTAACTTTCTTGCTCAGCTTAGAGCTTTGGCACAGATCAAGCTTGTCGGATGTAGACGTTTTCCTAACGTTCTCTCGAGAAGCTTTGAGACATCCAGTGACAGTACTTTTGCACAGATCAGGAGAAACTCCTCCATCTACAGACTCTTCCCGTCTCCTGGCCTGTTTGGCAGTTGGTTGGGCGTCAGTAGGTCTTTCAAGCAGCAGACTGTTCACTGCTTCGGCATTGAGAGAGGCCAGTCTGCGTTTGCGTGGTTGAAGGTCTCCGAGTCCAATGCACTCCGCAAAACTTGGGCCTTTTCGTTTTAATTTGTTTTTTGGTAATGAACTTGACTGTTTCCTTTCTTTACATTTCCCTGTTTTGGATTTGGAGCAAACTTTGCCTTTCCTTTGTTTAGACCGTTCTTCCAAACGAGTAAGAAGAACATGGCAGCTTGTTTCTTCCCCATCTGAATTCCCAGCCCTCCCTCGCAGAGGGTACAACTTCCGGTCCCGTTTCTTTTCTTGCTTCCGGTCTAGCTTTCTGATTTTGTCTGACCGTTTGACTTCTTTCTTCTTGTTTATCCCCTTAGCCATGACTTTTCCTTGTTTAAGGATTCCACTTATCTTCTTTGTCCTTCCAAACCGTAACGTACGCTCAGGCCAGTCGTCACCCATTGCACCACCATGAGGCCAAGGACGGTTGCTGTCCCACCCCTCAGCACTACTGTGGTTCCGGCTGAAGGAAGCAGTCTGTCTTGCGTGAGTCATCACATGCTTCTCCACAAATCCTGAAAACAAGGAGCATGATGTGATTAAAACTCAAGTTTACCAAATTTGAAAATGCAACAACGAATATCTGTCCATCTACAGAACATGCAGTAACGTTTATATTAAACTGGTTTAAGACTGCTGGTGACATGGAGACATAAAATTGTAGAAAATTTATAAATTGGCTAAATTAAAAAAAATAAAAATTTCATGTCATTTAGCCAAATTTTGGTTTTATTGGTTGTTAAACCCTTCCAAAGGTCTTTAATATGTTTTGCACTTTCTGACTTGTATAAACTAAATAGAAGTTCAAAAAGGGTCCCAGACACCTGCCACAACTCTGTGACTATTCTTAAAGATCATTTGATTAGCATTTTTTTTTTTGAACAGTTCAAAATTGTTAAGCCACAGAAGCAATGCCCTGCAACTTGTGAGGAAATTGAGACAACCTGAAAACATTTGGAGACATTTTGGAAACTTCTTGCCATTCGTCACCATCAGCTGTAGACCAGTGAGACACTGGTCTTAAACTAAACTTCTTAACATGAAGGTTCAGATTAGGGGTGCACCGATTGCAGTTTTCTGGCCGATCACCAATTTCTAAAAAGTCTGACCTGCTGATTCCGATTTTGGCCGATACCGATTTTGTTTTATAAGTGACACTGTCAGGTGTTATAAGTTCACAATGCACCTTCAATTTTCCAATATTATTTTGTTGGAAAATGTACCCTTGAACAATATCCTAGAAACAATACAAACTTGTTTTAACTGGCCATCAGGTAGTGCTCTGAAATATAAATGAAGTTCAGACAATTGTTGTTAAAACAACCAAATACAAAAATCAATCAAATCAGTTTCTCATGCAAGTATCGGCTGATTTACAATTTCCCAAAATTAAGGAAATTGGGGCCAATTTATTGGAGCACCTCTAGTTCAGATCTTTTGCAGTGAGCTTCTGTGGGAAGTTTATGAATGACTGATATCCAGATGTTTGTTTATGTTTGTTTATGTTTATTAAATTTGTTCATTTTTTTTACAAAAGAAACAATACAAGGCAATCTCATAAAAGTGTACAAAATGTAAAAAAATGAAAGGTGGCAGAAAGAAGAATAAATCTTATTATATCTGCCCCTTATCCCCAGCAATCAGATTAAACAACAGTAGTCAAACCATGTAAACAATAATAATCTTCAACCAACTTTTTCCAACAATCAGGTTAAACAATAATATTCTTCAACCAACAGTTCAAAATGACTAATTCTTTTTAGTTTTCTAACTAATACTAATACAGTACAAAATGACTAACACTTTCTAATTTTCTAACTAATACAATACACATTACGTTATTTCACATATATTTTTTTAACATATTTGTTTTGATCATTTTTTTAAATGTAAACATTGACTTGGCATTTTTAACTACATTCTCCAAGCCATTCCATAATCTAATTCCCTGAATTGAGGTAGAACGTCCCTTCAAACTGGTTCTGAATTGTGGTTTTACAAACAACTCTGTTCCCTTAAGATTATAACAACTTTGTCTTTTAACAAAGTGCATTTGGATATTTAAAGGTAATGCATTATTTTGAGCTCTATACATAACTGATAAAATATTATAGTCTACCAAATCATGGAACTTCAGTAATTTTAGTTGATAAAATAATGTACTTGATGGATGACGGTAATGCTTTCTAGTGATAATTCTTACAGCTCTTTTCTGTAATACAAAAATAGGCTTTGTGATTGTTTTACACGCATTCCCCCAAACATCAATACAATAGATTAAGTGTGGAACAATGATTGTGTTATACAACAAATACAGAGCTTTATCATTCAATAGGTCTCTGACTTTGTACAGTACTGCTATCGATTTAGCTATTTTTATTCTTACAGAATTTATGTGTTGTTTCCATGTCAGTTTGTCATCAATGATAACACCCAAAAACTTCACCTCATTCACTCTACAAATCTCAACATCCTCAATTTTGAGTGGAACATCGACAGTTTTCTTTCTATTACCGAATATCATGTAATTAGTTTTCTCTAGATTTAATGATAATTTATTTATTTTAAACCAAGTTTGTATCTTGACAAATTCTGTCTTTATCAATTCTAACATTTGTTCTATATCTTCACCTGAACAGAAAAAAGTGGTATCATCAGCGAAAAGTACACATTTAAGGAGTCCTGACACATTTACCAAGTCATTCACATATAAAATAAAAAGCTTTGGTCCAAGTACAGAGCCTTGAGGAACTCCACATGTGATATTACAGAGGTCAGATCTTACATCATTTATTTGTACAAATTGTTTCCTATTTTTTAAGTAGCTAGATACCCACTGTAATGCTGGTCCTCTAATACCATATTTGTTCAGTTTTTCAAGGAGAATGGTGTGATCAATAGTATCGAATGCTTTTTTTAAATCAACAAAGATACTGATACAGTATTGTTTTTGATCGACAGCAGTAGTTATTTGTTCCATTAATTCCATGAGAGCCATTGTTGAAAGTAGCTCCATCCATCCATCCATCCCATCTTTTACCCGCTTCTTCCTTTTCGGGTCGCGGGGGTCATCAGTGCCCATGTCCAACTATCACTGTGCGAGAGGTGGGGTACACCCTGGACAGGTCTACAGTTCATCACAGGGACACATAAAGACAAACGAGACAAACAACCATTCACTCTCTCACTCTGACCTAGAGACAATTTAGAGTTACCAGTCAGTCTAACATGCATGTTTTTGGTCTGGGAGGAAACTGGAGTACTCGGAGAAAACCTATACAGCATGGAGAACGCACAAACTCCACCCAGAAGGGCCCCCAGCTGGGATTTGAACCGGGGCGACCTGCTCTCTGAGAGATAGCAGTTCTACCAACTGTGCCACCATACTGCCCTGAAAGTAGCTCAGTTTGGAAAAAGTATTAATTTAGAATTAATGAGCTAATGGCTGGGCAGCACGCTGGCACAGTTGGTTGCTGCCTCTCAGCGAGCAGGTTACCCTGGTTCAAATCCCAGTCCAGGGGCCTTTCTGGGTCAAGTGTGCATGTTCTCTCCGTGCATGCGTGGGTTTTCTCCGGGTACTCCAGTTTCCTCCACAAACCAACAACATGCATGTAAGGCTGATTGGTAACTTTAATTTGTCTCTAGGTGTGAGTGTGAGAGTGAATGGTTGTTTGTCTCGTTTGTCTCTGTGTCCCAGTGATGGACTGGAGACCTGTCCATGGTGTACCCCACCTTTGCACATTGACTGCTGGACATGCGACCCGAAAAGGAAGAAGTGAATAAAGATAATGGATGGATGGATGGAGTTAATGGCTAGTGGGGCAAATATCAAAAGGTTCTGCCATCTCAAAACAAATCCAATTCCTAAATTTTCACAGTGAACATGCTAAATTACAAACCTTTAAGTTTCTATCAGGAACACGTTCCGTAATTAATCTTGCAGAAATATTATGGTATCCTGGAAGAAGTGGCTCAGGATGTATGATCAAATATCCATAAAGCTCAACCATGCAATGCCAAATTGACAGCAAAGCACAACAAAATGAACCACTAAAAAAAAATCTGTTAGGTTGAAGTTTAAAAATAACAGCAATCCACTTCTATCGTGCCCTCACTGTAACTGTTTGCTTGTCAGTTTAGACCAGGGGTGTCAAAGTCAAATACACCAAGGGCCAAAAAAAAAAAAAATGCTACAAGCCAAGGGCCGGACTGGTTCAATGTTCATATTGAAATGATTTCACATAGCCTGTTGAACCAAGACCTAACAGACTGTCTATTATTTAAGGATTAAATTAATAAAACAATATTTTCTTATGGATCTGTCAGTAATTTCAAGTGAAAACATTTTTCAACAGGCAAACAGCAAAAAATTAAATTGTTTAAAAAATATATGTTTCTTAATTTCAAGATAAATGCATAAATAAAAGTGCATGCATTATAAACTGAAAATGCATTATTGTGCAGCTCTGATCACCGCTTTCAAATGGGAAAATAAGAAAATTAATCAAATCAGTTGTATTCTTTCTCATGGCTCTGTCCCCGAGTCCATTTAACTGAAAAGTAAATATAAATAAATAAAATACAATAAAATAAAATACAAAAATCTATGGCACACAGCCAAAACAATACTTCCTTCAAAGAAAAATCATGTCTTGTAGAAACAAATGTAAAAATTTAACTGAATTAAAAACTGAAAATTTGTTACAGCTCTGTGATGCTCACTTATCTGAGGCTGATACTTGGAGGTGCCTCATCTTTTGTACAAGTTCATCAATGTTTGGGGTTAGGCTCTGAGCTGAGGAAATCCTCAGGATTGATTACCTCCGTGAACATGTAGTCTGCCTCCCACCTGGCTTGAAACCCCTGTTCTCTGTGTCCACCTTACGTTTAGCCATTTTTGAGGAGGGGTGCAAATGTAGCTGAAAGTTGATCTCTGCTCTGACTGCTGATGAATAATGAAGCCACTTGTGCAAGCTGCAGTGACTTCATGAGCAGAGCTACCTGCCTAAATAAAGGTTGAATGATTAGGCATACAGTTGTCTTGGGATTTTTAATTATTAATATTGTTGTTGGTCATTAATTATGATGAAGTTCAGCAACTTCTCGGTGAACGTTGAGCTCCAAGCTTCAGCTGTGTTTTTATTATTCAGTCTGGGGAGCTCTGATTTCGGTCAGTCGCTGTCAACTTGTCCCTCCTACGATATTATCAGGTCAGAGTAGACGCAGCTGGCCGTGGTTGAACAAGAAGAAGAAAAAACAGCTGAAGACATGGAGCTCGAATGAGGGACAGGCTGAATGATCCGAGTCCGGGACGCGGCTGGCTCGTACTGCTCGGTTCAGCGAGAGTGTCGTCCCGCTGAATTAACTTGAGCGCGGTTTAAAGTGGCGCTATGGCTCTGCAGACATTGCACGTTGCTGTCTTGTGGTGTTTAGTGAAAATACATCCACACAGCGGACATGTTACGATGAACAGTTGGCTAACTGTTAGCTAAAATGCTACTCACCGAGTCTGCACGTTAGAGCTGGCTGCAAACTATGGAATGGATTTCCTGAATTTGAGGCGGGTCTCATGACTCTGGGTTCATGAGACACGACTCCGTTCAGAAAATCCATTCCATAGTTTGATCGACTCCGTGCTGTGTGCAAAACACCAGCGGGCGGCTGTGACTTGCGGGCCGGATCTAATAGTTATTAAATATCATCCAGGGGGCCATAAATAATTGCTTTGCAGGCCGGATCTGGCCCGCGGGCCGCCACTCTGACATTATGTGGTTTAGACAGAGTGAAAGTGTCTTTCAAAGAGCTATCTATAACTGTTAACTCCCTTTCTATAGAACCCCACTGCAAATATCTGAACCATCCCTTCATTTATTTACAAAGTTTACAACTATGTAGTTGTTAAGCCCCTAAAAAGTTAAACATCTTGAATAGACTGTCAATGAAGCCGTTATAATTGTTTCAAACATGTTTTGTTTATTTTTCATGAATTCAAGTGAGACAAAGATGATGTGTTTTTATTTTTGTTCTTGAGACATAACACAATCATATGTGGTTTCCCATAAACAGAGCAGCAACATTTGATTGGACACAAGCAGGGGCGGCCGGCCACTAGGGGGTGCCCGGGCACCGCCCCTCTGGAACTTCTGGACCATTTTAAATTGAAGACTTTAATTTTTTTTAATAAAAATAAAATAATAAAATAAAAATATTTCGAAATATATGCATATATGTTTTTAGTTGTGTAGGATAAATATTTTATGAGTAACGATGAGTTATTGTTTGTTTCAAAAAAGTTTTCTGATTCGTGACGTACTTTCTGTTTTGTTTGGGGCACTCTGAGCTTATCCATTGACTCTAATTATAACTGGCGCATGCGTACTGATGCCCCCACCTTACAAAACAATGGGATAACGCTGGGCGCAGTTTTCACCGCCCTGGAGAGTCGAACGTGAGCTCTGCCTACCGATCGCGTGTTTCCGGCGTTTATTTATTTAATTTTTTATTTTTATTTTTGTCTGGAAAATTTGCCGTGTGTCAATGACTTAAGCAGGCATGCTCAGGTAAGTTTTAAAGCCCTTTATCTAATGTCTATTTGCATTTCTGGCTGATATGCCTCTGAACTTATGGCTGTTTGTGAAAAAAGCCTCCAGCTGGCTGTTAATCTAAATGTGGCAACTGGTTAGTTTGTTAGCTAACATGCTAATGCTAGCCTAATGCTGATATTATACTACCATCCTGACTGATATCCTCTCCACTTTTAAGTGGCTCTGAGTCTGTTTGTGATAAAAGCCTTCAGCTGTTTCTAAAAGTGGCAACTGGTGAGTGAGTTTGTTTTGTTCTTTGTTTGTTTGTGGAGTTAGGTTGCCAGTGCAGGTTATTATTGTACAGTATGGACTCTGATGGCTACATTTATTTAAATTTGCTTATAAAAAATTATCAGATATTAATAATTTTATATACTAAATAAATGTCACTGGTGGTGTTATACTCTTAACACTGTATTGATCTGGAGAATGAAAACAAAGCCCCTTGCAAGTAACTCCTATAGATGTTGTGGACCAGCTGGTTTTAGATGTTGTGGACCAGCTGGTTTTAGATGTTGTGGACCAGCTGGTTCTAGATGTTGTGGACCAGCTGGTTTTAGATGTTGTGGACCAGCTGGTTTTAGATGTTGTGGACCAGCTGGTTCTAGATGTTGTGGACCAGCTGGTTTTAGATGTTGTGGACCAGCTGGTTCTGATGTTGTGGACCAGCTGGTTCTAGATGTTGTGGACCAGCTGGTTCTGGAAGTTGTGGACCAGCTGGTTCTAGATGTTGTGGACCAGCTGGTTCTAGATGTTGTGGACCAGCTGGTTCTAGATGTTGTGGACCAGCTGGTTCTAGATGTTGTGGACCAGCTGGTTCTAGATGTTGTGGACCAGCTGGTTCTAGATGTTGTGGACCAGCTGGTTCTAGATGTTGTGGACCAGCTGGTTCTAGATGTTGTGGACCAGCTGGTTTTAGATGTTGTGGACCAGCTGGTTCTAGATGTTGTGGACCAGCTGGTTTTAGATGTTGTGGACCAGCTGGTTCTAGATGTTGTGGACCAGCTGGTTCTAGATGTTGTGGACCAGCTGGTTTTAGATGTTGTGGACCAGCTGGTTCTGGATGCTGTGGACCAGCTGGTTCTGGATGCTGTGGACCAGCTGGTTCTGGATGCTGTGGACCAGCATCTATAGAAGTTGTGGACCAGCTGGTTCTGGATTTTTGGGTTTCTCCTCTATGGTTTCTGGTCTTAGAACTTTTGAAGTTCTTTAGATTTCTCAGGATTGTGCAGGTGGTAAGAGGAGAGACAGACAGGTAAGGAGAGACAGACTCCTCCTCCTCACCTGTCTCTCCTCTTACCACCTGCACAACCTCCAACGGCTGCCACCGGTGCTGTTGACAAATGGTGTCAGCAGAAATTGTGCTACTGTTAGTAGAAGACCAGGAGGAGGGAAACGTGTCAGGAGACAGAGGAGAAGAGGAAAGTGAAGAATGTAGGACTGAGGGTTGCATCTCTAAATGTGGGGACAATGACAGTCAAAGGTAGAGAGCTGGCTGACATGATGCAGAGAAGGAAGGTAGATGTTTTATGTGTCCAAGAGACCAAGTGGAAGGGCAGCAAGGCTCGCAGCATTGGAGCAGGGTTCAAACTTTTCTGGTTCCAGTTCTAATAGACAGGCTCACAGTTTCTGGTTCCAGTTCTAATTGTATTACTAAAATAATGATAACAGAATATGATAGAAGTTGTCCAAAAATTGAAAAGTGGAAGCAGAACACTCCCATTCTCTTTTCACACTGATGCCTCAAACAAGGTGAAGATGAACCATGTTTTATTAATGATAGTTTTATACAAATGGATACACCTGATATATACAAATAAAAACATGATCAAACTTTTACTTTACTTTACTACAAACATAATTATGCATACTTCTACACATGTTTAAAAAAATTCAACAGTTTATGGCGCCCCCCCATAAAATAAAATGACCAGCCGCCACTGGACACAAGCATTTGTTGTGTTATCACTCAGTGTGCACATAGCATGCAGGTAACAGCTTGTTTAAGGACAGTTGTTTAGTCTGATAAGGAAATGCAAAAGAAATTCTTCAAACATTTTCACTGAATGAAGATGAATAAGACAATCTAAATGAACGTTTAAATTTGTATGCATCTTCAATCATATTTTTAATGACCTTACATTCACTGTGCCAAAATCCATCACTGCGTCCACCATACAAAACACAACCTGATATGATTACTGGAGCTCACCGTGGAATTGTTTAGCAGCTAAACTCAATTAGCAGGAAACAGCTGGAGTGCCTGCTAAAACGCTTACCAAGCTCACAAGAAAATTTGCAGCATAAACAACTAAAGCTAATGTCTCTTTATAAGGTTAATGTCTACATTCTTAGACAAGAATAGACCAAAATCACAGTCGAATGAGATGCCCAAAGGCTATCAAATGTCACAAAATTTGAGTGAATGTGAAATAATGATGACAAACCTGCTAGTACCTGCCTTTAAAGTGCCTTAGACCCTTATCTTAATTTACATATACAGTATTTCCACCATACACATCAATCCGCCCTATAAGTTGCATCAGTCCATATTTGTCTAATAAAGTGGGAAAATCCATAAATGTGTCGCTTCGCCGTATACGTCGCATCTGTTGTGCGTCACTGCTGATGCATCATGTTTGTTACGCGTCACCGCTGACAACCTGGAAATGTGGGCCGGTGTTGTGCCAAAAATGGATGAGTTGCCAAATGGAGCAGCGGGAGCATGTACGGGAGGACTTTAACAAATATTTTACAAGATTGA
Organism: Garcialebias charrua; assembly: GCA_038048925.1. Lineage (NCBI taxonomy): Eukaryota > Metazoa > Chordata > Actinopteri > Cyprinodontiformes > Rivulidae > Garcialebias > Garcialebias charrua. The sequence continues at coordinate 11,119 of JBBPBX010010255.1, read as the reverse complement.
CACCCAAAAACAATGATTTGTTTGCTTGAAATTATAGTAAATGTGTGTCTTAGTCTAACATTTGCTTAATAAATGCACTTTGACGGTCAAATCAGCTGCATTTCATAAGCCGATAAGCGGAAGTAAATGCGTGCACGAGACGAGTCGCTGTGCAAATTTAACAAGATAAACGCCTAAAAACAATTACCGGTACTGTATCTGTTTGCTCGAAATTACAGCAAAGGTGTGTCTCAGGCTAACATTTGCTTAATAAATGCACTTTAATGGTCAAATTAGCTGCATTTTGCCAGGGCGGTGCAGCTGGTTTAACTGCAGAATAAAGCAGAACTGCAGCGAGCAGAACAAAGGTGAGGTATATGGAAAGCCGATTGTATCATTAATATCTGGTGAAGATTCTCAGTCAACCAGGACATGGTAAATTAAAAAAAAGGTTCAAGAAAAAAAAACAAAGTACATAGTAAAGTAGAATAAATAATTTCCAGTTGTTTTTGTATTGAACTTTTTTTTTTATTTGTCATTATAGCAAAGTTTACCTATTACATGATACAATGGCATAGGGCTGGGCGATATATCGATATTTTTAAAAATATCGATATTTTTTCTAAAGAGATACAAGACGAGACTATATCGTTTATATCGAGAATCCTCCTGCTGTCTGCTTTCTCCCACTCGCCCCCCTCCTTCTCCTTCACTGAACACAGACCCAACCCCTCCTTCCTGCCTGCATGAGGGCGGAGCCGCAGAGACTTTCAGCACAAGTAAACACGGCAGATATGAAGAGAGCCGCTAGCTGCCGAGGGGAAAAAACAATGTTCTTTCTAAGCTAGTTTTGATTTAAATTGTCAGATGAGGGCAGAAAAAATATTTTTGTAGACTATGCTGAAAATTATCCCGACGAAAGGTCGGAACTACGAATCTTTTTCCATTTAAACAGCGGAGTGGAGCATGAACCGTGAAACGGCAGAACCGAGTGTTTTTACAGCCTGCTGCTTCCTTAAAACAAACCACGGGTCTGAGCTCATTTAGCCGTGCGTGCACCGCAGAGCTTTATGAGAGGAGCAGAGAGAGGTGGAGACATTAATAAATCAGCAGTTTATCATATCGCTAAAGATACGGTCCTTAGCGGCTAACAAGATGGCTAACGCTTTAGCCGTCTTCTTCCACAGCTGAGACTGACCGTGTCTTTAGCGATATGATAAACTGCTGATTTAATAATGACTCCACCTCTCGGTTCACGTTTCTGAGTGGAGGCTCACATTAATGCAGTTCACAAACACACTGACTAAAGTGAAAGCACCTTTCTATCTTATCAAGACACTCAAAGCTCTTTAAAACACAATCTGTGTCCTCATTTACCCATTCATATTTATCACATTCATACACTGATGGGACACACATCAGAGGCAATGAGGGGTTCAGTGTTGCCCACTGCCCAGGAACACTTCAGCATGTGACTGCTGGTGGAATTGAACTCCCAGCTCTCCCATTGGAGGAGACTGCTCTAGCCTCTCAGCCACAGCTGCCCTCAGCTGAAAAGGACTATTATTTAATAGGTGTAAATAAATGTCTAAAAAATAAAGTAATGTATGTAAATAGTTCATTTTTTAGACATTTATTTTGTAGAGTTACAGCTGTTTGTTAATAAATGTTGCTATGTGACAACTGGGACAAAGCTTTGACTCAGAAATATATTTTTGTTATTCTTTTATGGAAAGAAAATTATATCGAGATATGTATCGTATATCGCGATATATCACAACAATATCGAGATATGAATTTTTGTCCATATCGCCCAGCCCTACAATGGCATGCCTTCAAACTACTACTCTGCTGCTATAAAGTGGCTGAAAGTGGTACTGTTCAATATGTTTTCCAGTCAGAATGAATGAAAACTTTCATATCCCAGCCAAAAATTGGTTTACAAATATGGGGGAAAAAATCCATAAATATGTTGCTTAGGGCATGTAAATTATGCAAAAAAACTGTGACTTATAGGACAAAACATATGGTAACTACTTTGGGAGTAAACTGAACAGGTTTGCATGCAACATGGTTCAGATTCAGAACATATCATTTCTCTGATAATGTACACAAATGCAACACTTTATGCCTTCCCTGTGTTAAAAACAGCAGCATGTGAGACAGAGACTCTGGGCCAGGGGTGTCAAACTCTGTTACAAACGCAGGTCAATATTCTAACGTTTTTCTAACCAAGGGTCAATTTCTGCCAATACATTATTATACATTGCTCCTCAACAAGAGCTTTTAAGTAAAGAATTGTAAGTAAAATTAGAAGCAATTTAAATATTTTACTTTTATACTGTCATCTTGAGGGGCAGACGAGATGTTAACAAGGGCCATATTTGGCTCTTGGACTCTGAGTGCTCAAGGCTCTTTCACAAAACAGAAAATGGACATAAACCAGTCCATCTCTATGCTGCCTCTGGCCATTCATAAATTCCCTTTGAAGCCGGCCACGCTTCAAGCGCAGATGTGAGAAGTGAGTTTTTAGAAATGAAACGAGCATCATGGAACCAAAAGTGGAGTGATGCAGAACTCAGCTGTGTTAACTTGGATCATAACACATTAAATGTGTGACGGACGTCTCCTTTATATTATTTTCAAAACATATCAAATATACTCAGTTTAGCAATTCTGTCTGTAGTCATCTACTTTTTTTTAAACTAAATTCAAAGTTGCTATGCATCGTGATCATTGATCTTCACTTAGTAATAGATGTCATAACTACATCACATTACTACGGTGGCCGAGGGGTGCAAACGCGCAGCTAAAACAGAGCAGCACGCTGAAAAAAAAACAGCGTACCAAAAGTTGAAACACGCATCAAAATGAAAACAACAGCGTTCCAAAAGTTGAAACACGCATCAAAATGAAAACAACAGCGTTCCAAAAGTTGAAACACGCATCAAAATGAAAACAACAGCGTTCCAAAAGTTGAAACACGCATCAAAATGAAAACAGCGCTCCAACAGATGAGGCGCACTGCAAAAGATAAGTCGCGCTCCCAAAGGGGACGACCTGCAAACAGAACGAGCTGCAAATAAGAAAAGCTGCAACGGAAGTGCTCCAGACCACTAGGGGCAGTCGAACAAAGAACAAATCACAAAGCATATTATAGTTTTTGGAATGGCAATAGTTATTTGTGTATTTTAACTTACTGTATTTATTTCTGAAGAATATTTTACACCACATGGAAACTATCTCGTTGTATTTGTTTTAATAATGTGCGATAGGGTAGCAACACATGGATGCCTGGTTGGCTTAGTGGTCTAACAGATTGCCTCGAATGTGGGGGACCCGGGTTCGATTCCGGGTCTCGAAAATTTTTGTGGTGTTAATTTCTTTTTTTTAAGCCTAGCAACGCATGGATGCCTGGTTGGCTTAGTGGTCTATCAGATTGCGCCTTTTGTTTTGGATAAATCGGGTGGAATAGATAAATACATCTACATGTTTATTCTTTGTTGTTGCTTGGTTTATGTTGTTGGCTAGAGTTTTAGTTTGTTTTAGGCAGCAGGCGTGGGGAGGAGGTTGGGGGTTGTGCTGCATTCACGCCTCCTCCAGCAACAACCTAAAACAAACTAAAAGTCTTGCCAACAACATAAACCAAGCAACAACAAAGAATAAACATGTAGATGTATTTATCTATTCCACCCGATTTATCCAAAACAAAAGGCTTTAAAAAAAAAGAAATTAATACCACAAAAATTTCCGAGACCCGGAATCGAACCCAGGTCTCCCACATTCGAGGTAATCTGTTAGACCACTAAGCCATCCAGGCATCCATATGTTGCTACACTATCGCACACTATTAAAACAAATACAACGAGATAGTTTCAATGAGGTGTAAAATATTCTTCAGAAATAAATAAGTTAAAATACACAAATAACTATTGCCATTCCAAAAACTATAATATGCTTTGTGATTTGTTCTTTGTTCGACTGCCCCTAGTGGTCTGGAGCACTTCCGTTGCAGCTTTTCTTATTTGCAGCTCGTTCTGTTTGCAGGTCGTCCCCTTTGGGAGCGCGACTTATCTTTTGCAGTGCGCCTCATCTGTTGGAGCGCTGTTTTCATTTTGATGCGTGTTTCAACTTTTGGAACGCTGTTGTTTTCATTTTGATGCGTGTTTCAACTTTTGGAACGCTGTTGTTTTCATTTTGATGCGTGTTTCAACTTTTGGAACGCTGTTGTTTTCATTTTGATGCGTGTTTCAACTTTTGAGCGTGCTGCTCTGTTTTAGCTGCGCGTTTGCACCCCTCGGCCACCGTACATTACTGAGTGGTGGCACTGGCTTATCTTTTCACATGGCAACATTTCGGCTCTGTTACTACTTCCCTTGGCAGCAAAGAGGCACATCAGGGGTGGGTTGGCTTTGATCCTCTTGTTACCTTGGTTCGTTCAATAATCACACGAAAGCAGCCAGAAGACATCTAGGGCTATGTTCACACTGCAGGGAAATGGCTTAATTTTTATTTTTTGCCCGTATTCAACTCATATCTACCTATTCCATGACAGTCTGAAAGTAACAATTTTTTAAAAATCTTTTGTTCTACTCTGTGAAGATGATTTGGCCGAAACTTCACCATGCACAAAGTTTGACGGTTGATGGATATTTCTCAGTATAATAAAAACATTTGGGGTCGAAACTTCAGCTAAACCGATATTTATTAGACATAAGACTATTCAAACCTGCTGGTGTCTGTCTGCCCTAATCTGACTGGGTATACACTGCATGGATGAAGTGAAAGCAAAGAAAAAGAAGAAGAAGAAAATTTTAGCTGTGGGGTTTCTGAATCAGTTAGTCCACAGTGATTGAAACCAAATTAGATCATGCATTGAGCGCCATCTCTGCAAAATTAGTGTTTAAATTTCATGAACAGCTTCAAAAAAATTATGTTCTGATTGCTTGTGATCAGTGGCTGCATGTTCATGAATAAAATAACACAGGTAGCGTGTTCATCTGTCTGACTGCCACTATCTGCAGTGTCAGTGAGCGAAAATCACGTCTCTGGGAAAATCTGCGATGCTGAGAATGACAATGACATCCAGTTCTACAAACACAATCCTTAAGAATAAACTTCATGTGCTTTTATAGACAAAATGCATAAAACACACTTGTAAAATCCATCAGGTAAATGACCTAAAGCAGTTGAATAATCAATGATTATAATTTTATGGTGTTTTAAAGTGACTTGTATCAATCAATATTTATTGCACACCAGCAAAGGCACTAGTGCTTTTGCCCGTTTCTGTGTGTGAATGTGTAGCTCATGACACAGTCGACAAGTTTTAATTAAACTCAAAATCACTGTAATCACTGGTTGGACATCTACAAGTCATTACCTTTTGGACTCAAACCAGTTAAAGGTGGACATGACCCTACACAAGTAACACAAAATGACCATGGCGTAGTGGTAATGGCAGTCGTCCCCCGATCGGAAGGTTGGCGGTTCGAATCCCGGTTCCCCACACCATGTGTCGTTGTGTCCTTGGGCAAGACACTTAACCCCGAGTTGCTCCCGGTAGGACTGGAAAGCACCTTGCATGGTAGTCTGCCGCTACCGGTGTATGAATGTGTGTAGCATTCAATGTGTGTAGCGCTTTGAGATTTTCACTAATGAAAAGCGCGTTATAAATTGAATTCATTATTATTATTATTATTACCACTGCTCGTCCACAAATAGGGATATTGAGCTAAAATTGGGTGTGATGGTCACTAAGCATTATCCCCACACATTATTGGAGCAATACACATTTGGCAACATTTTTGCTTCAAACTAGCAACACCTGTTGACATCAACTCAGTCTATTTGTTATATATACTGTATATGTATGTATGTATGTATTGTATGTATGTATGTATGTATGTATGTATGTATGTATG